>JAVJIF010014030.1:0-131064 GCA_038442645.1 Agave tequilana
TTTGAGCTTGGTGGTTTCTCAATCGGTTACGTCATTGCGACCTCTTAACCGGCAGATAGCCAAGTCTCATCTTTCAGTCTGGCAAGGACTACTTCTTGTTATTATATGACAAAATTTTGAGCTTGGTGGTTTCTCAACGGTTACGTCATTGCGACCTCTGAACCGGCAGATAGCCAAGTCTCATCTTTCAGTCCAGCAAGGACTACTTCTTTTTATTATATGACAAAATTTTATTCTTGGTGGCTTCTCAATCGGTTATATCATTGCGACCTCTGAACTGGCAGATAGCCAAGTCTCATCCTTCAGTCCGGTAAGGACTATTTCTTTGCCATCATAGGACAAAATTTCGAGCTTGGTGGCTTCTCAATCGGTTACGTCATTGCGACCTCTGAACCGGCAGATAGCCAAGTTTCATCTTTCAGTCTGGCAAGGACTACTTCTTTGTTATTATATGACAAAATTTTGAGCTTGGTGGTTTCTCAATCGGTTACATCATTGCGACCTCTGAACCGGCAGATAGCCAAGTCTCATCTTTCAGTCCGGCAAGGACTACTTCTTTGTTATTATATGACAAAATCTTGAGCTTGGTGGTTTCTCAATCGGTTTATGTCATTGCGACCTCTGAACCGGTAAATAGCCAAATCTCATCTTTCAGTCCGGCAAGGATTTTTTGTCATCATATGACAAAATTTTGAGTTTGGTGGCTCCTCAATCGGTTATGTCATTGTGACCTCTGAACCGGCAGATAGCCAAGTCTCATCCTTCAGTCCGACAAGGACTATTTCTTGCCATCATAAGACAAATTTCGAGCTTGGTGGCTTCTCAATTGGTTACGTCATTGCGACCTTTGAACCGGCAGATAGCCAAATCTCATCTTTCAATCCGGCAAGGACTATTTCTTTGTCACCATATGATAATTTTGAGCTTGGTGGCTTCTCAATCGGTTATGTCATTGCGACCTCTGAACCGACAGATAGTCAGGTCTCATCTTTTAGTCCAGTAAGGACTATTTTCGCAAATGGCTGCAATACAACTCGAAAGCAAGAGTTCAGAAGATAAAACGAGTTGAAAATACAATAGGGGAGTCAATATGAAATCATTTTTTTTAATTCAAAAAGAGGGATACATGAATGCACATATTACAAGCTAGGACGGTGCTTCATAGGACTTGATCCGTTCTTCAAGAGTGGCCAGCCTAGTCTTCCTCTCTTCAGTAGCCCTGATAAGCGCCTGTGACCTTAACTCGGCCTCATTAAAGCTCGCTGTCTGGGTCAAGCGAGCTTCAATTTCAACCAAGGTTTCCCTCTGTGCTAGCTCCTACCGTAAGACTTCGTCATTCTGGGCCTTAAGCTGCTCAAGCCGGGCATTCTTGAAGACGCACTGGTTCAGCATTGACAAAAGGAGATTAGCCTTCCTGATCATTTCCTTGGCATTTTCAATTTTATCCTCAGCGTCAAGAAGAGCACTGCTAGAAGCGTCTATGGCATCCCCGAGCTTTACTTTCCTTATCTCCAAGATTTCAAATCAGAAGAAATGGCCTTAGCAGCTTCTTGAGCGGCGAGATGAGATTCATGCATCTGAGCAACAAGATGCGCAAGCTGTTCGTCAATTGAAGACTCCAGATCTGATGGCTAAGACGGCGCCATTCATCCACATCCCTCTCAAGTCTGTCCACCAGAAGCTCCAACGTGGCGGCCTGGTCATCACCTCCAAAGTCCCGAATGCTATCAATGCTTCGGGAGAGGACCACCTTTAAAGCAAAGAACGAGGTAGTCGAGCCCTTCAAGACCAAAGCAATGGATCGCTTCAAACTCTTATAAAAGCTATCGACTAACTCAGCCACAAATTCATTCTCGGCCTCAATTACTCCCAGCAAACGAGCAGCCCCTAAAGACAGAGTTTCCACTGGCTTTATTGACACTACTGTGAAAGGAATAGTAGAAGCACTGGCTGGAGTAATATGAGGGGTCGTCGGTGATCTCGGAGGAGTCCTCATCGAAACCAGTACACCAGCCATGACTGAGGTAGGACTAGTGACTATTTCCAGGAGAGCTGCTCAACCACCAATGTTGGAGAAGTAGGACTGGTAATCACCTTCAGCTCCGCGCCTGGCAAGATAGGTGGCACTGGCGAAACCGATGGCATCTCACTCACCGATATAGTTGGAAGTGAGGTTGGTTCCATGATTACCGTTCCCTCAATTTCATTTCCTCTAGCTGGTTCAGGCTGATAAGAGCGTAACTCGTGATACAAGGCATCCACATCAGCAGCATCCGTCGCGGTCGAAGCACTTGTTTCACCCCTGGTTACCTCAAGAAGACGGATCGGATCTCTTGAAGTCGATGCACCCAGAGGTGGACACCTGCAGTAAGACTTTATTTAAGCAAGACATAATAAATAACAAGTGTCAAAAGGTCAAAACACTACCAAAAGATGATGTCGCCTCAATCATTTTAACGGATATATCAGTCCCTACAGGCTCCATTGGAAAATCTTTGGCAGAATCAACCGAATGGCCGGCCCACCTTCACTTGTCGGACCCTCCGTGGTCCACCCAAAAGAGCTAGAAGCTACGGGACTTCCTTTTGAAGTCCCAGCACCTGAAGGACCTACATCAGCTGCATCACCTCCAGACTCTTCCGAGACGGCGAAATAGCCAGCTTCATCGCCTTCCCTATAAGTGAACAGGGGATCATAATGCTCCCCCTGTTCACCGGCAGCCTCAGCTCTCGGGCTTCTCACCGCCTCAGTTCCTAATCATAAAGTAAACAATGAGCTGTCTGAATACATAGAAGTATATTACAAGAACAGAGCTGATCTTACTCGGGTCTGGAGCAGCTTTACCAGTATCCTGCCTAGGAGCCGACAACTTAATGACTAATGGAGCAGGAGGAGGAGGCATTGCAGATGATTCGCCCTCTGCAATAACCGTAGGAGCATAACGACGAGGCTTCTTCACTACCCTCTCCTACGATCCACCTTCCCGCTTTCGCTTGAAGTGGACTTTAGGATCTTCGTCCTCCGCTTCTTTCACATCAACATTTCCATGGGGGCCGTGCCAACCCCCCAGAAGCAGCTGTTGGAGCTCAGCACCTGTATCCGCTTCAGCGAGGACTTCCTGCATCCGAGGCTTTCGCTATCATCAACGGCAATGAATTTCCCGGCCTGAAACGCGGACCCTCATACCCTCGCTCTTCTCAGTGACCTTTCACTTCAGCCGCTAAGAGATTAACTTCACACCAAGGAATTAATAGAAAATTCAGTAGGTGTGGAGTTTGAAGTTCTGTACCACTGGCAGAATCCCAGGGTCGTCAGAAGGTTCGGAGTCCTTAGCGGCGTGCACAGTCGCGCCTCAGTACAGCCAGCAATGAAGAAACGCCAGGCACGAGCTCCATCGAAGAGCCTCCCCATGAAGGCCAGACTGCTGTTTGAATTGCCTACATATAGTTGGTCATACCCAAACTGACGGGCAAACCGACTCGGAGCATAGGGCTCCATGGTAAAGGTGTCCCCACTTCTATACAACAAGTGTGATGGCCGGATGCTAACCAGCCATTCGAAGACTCCCGACTCAATGACGTCTGCCCTTCTCCTACATCCTTGATTTCTTCACCATAGCCTGCATCGCGAATGTAGGGGAAGCATCGGAAAAGTCTATAAACGTCATGACGGCACAGCAGTTTGCGGACCGCAGCCATATAAGTCTTTGACCACGAACACCCCTCGAATCGACGGAGAAGCGCCATGCGAACACCTTCTGGGGACTCCTCACCGCTTGGATAATGGAGGGGCAGTGAAGGGCGAACCATGCCATCAAATAGTTATTGGCAAACCAATTCTGGAGTTTGGCCCGTCACGAGGCAAGATAGTCCCCTTTCCCCGCTTCGTTGCTGGTGGCCCTACAGAAAGCCTCCGTCAATACACGAAGGCTCTTTGAATACAGCACACCATTGTTGGAAAGTCCAAGAGAACGACCATGGACTAGACGAACGGCAGGCATAAGACGGTCGAATGAATGATATCGCCAGATGAAGATGGCACTACACATCTCTTCAACTAGACCGTTAGAAAACTAGTCAGAGTGCCTTCCGGGACGTCGGTCGACGAGCCTGGTGGTGGAAACTCTGAAGAATATCGCCTTTTCTCATAGGTTCCATCATCTTCTTCCAAATCAAATCCCTTGAGAGTACTCTTGCATCCGGCGAAATATGTCTCATCTGCAACTCCACAATGAGCTGCTTCGGGAGTACCTTCCAGGTCGGGGAACAAATAATTCCCCAGCTCTTCAAACTGCATGAAGCTCCCTTACTGCTCCCATGCATGCTGGAGCAAATGTACAGGTGACACATCAATTCCCGGTAGTCTCAAACAAAGCGGGTTCCTGCTTCTCTAGAAGTGCCAATTCAACCTCGCACGGAAAATATTCTTCATATGGGAGAGACCCCAAGGCAGAGCAGAGACTTCCAACATCTCGTGCAGAGCCATTCTCAATTCGCCAACAGGGGTGAGAAGTCCTGTAGCCTGGCATTACAACTCAAAGATGGCGTAGAAGTTCGCTACGCTCATCTGAAATGCCATAACAGGTCGCCCTAACGGCCTCATGAAGTCCCAGTCTCTCCAATCCTCCTCAAAATGAGTAAGGACATACAGGTCAGTCCCTCTACATGCCTTGGAGGGTGAATCCACCCTGGAGTCTTAAAATCAGTGGCTTGGATAATTGCCACAAACTTTAAAGAACTGGTTTCCAAAGGTCTGAGCCACCGCGGGTTGTTCCTCCCACTGGGATGTCTGGAAGTACATTCCAGGGTGAAGACCCAATATGCAGCGAGGAGGACCCGCCCTTGTGTAACTGGAGGACGGAATTATCAGCTTCACATGAACGGAGTCAGTAGTCCAAGTCACTTGCCACTGCATCTTCCGAGCCCTCGTCACACATTGAAAGAAGGACAAGGGAAAATGTCGTTTGCTAGATAGGAGATAGTACTTCTCACCATCCAATTTGAAAACCCACTGCCCCGCTCCGGCTAGCACTGTGATCGTTGTCTGGCACTGCATCTCCAAACATAAAGCCAGGCTTTTGATAGATTCTTCGGTCAGAATCTTTAAGGGGAGCAGTAGTTAAGATGCTCCTCATGGTGCGCTGATCCCCGGTATGAATAAGTGCATCCCGAGTAGGAGCGCTCCGCTCGCTGAATAATGAAGCCTGCCCTTGAAACTGCAGGCTGACATTGCCGTCCAGGCCCCTGGCTGTGCAGAGATTGTTCAGAAGACCAGAGTATAGTGCACTGCAAAAATAAGGAGAAACTATGATTAGTTCATCGGCCTGAAGGAGAGCTAAAACAAGATGTATTTTTATTAAGGCATAGCTTCGTTCTCCGAGCAAAGCTCTTCTAACATAGCTTCGCCCCGAAGCTCAGATTCACAGCTGCAGCTTAATTCCGCACACCACATGAAGCCAGGATGCAGAAAAAATATCTAAGTAGTAGCTTCGCTCTGAAAGCCTGGCCTCACGTGAAGGAGCCCAAGAGCTAACTTCGCCAGAAGAGTATTGCTGCTTAAAATTATTATTTCGAGGCATTAAAGTCCTTTTTCAACCGCGCTTCTAAGGGCTAACTTTACATCCTATCATCCAACAGATGTGAACCGCCTAAGAGATAGCTTCGCATAGAAGCTTGAAGAAGAGACCCTTTGGTTCTTGGATTCCCAGTCAAGAAACCAGGGAAATTAAGGGACTTGAACTCCCTGAGATCACTGGATCACGATGGTCGTTCTAGATTCATTATGAGATAGCCGAAAGACTGGCTTCAAGAAGAGATATGAATCTCTGAACAAGGAAAAGATCCCTACCCACGATAGGTCGTTCGACGACAGGAGGAGGAGAAGGACCCTCCGTCATAAAAGTTTGTGCTCCTCTTTTCTGCTCGTCTTTTGGGAGCCATTGGAGAACTAAAGAAGTTCTTGAAATTCTAAACGTAGGAGAAAGAAGAAGAAGATTTATAGTTCTCTGAAAATTCAAAGAGAAGTGGTGCCTTCTCTTTCAACTCGTCAGGCTTTTACAGGGCTGATGATTGCCTAAATTTTGCCTCCTCGAAAGGAGCACAGGCAATGATTTCAAATTAATTTGAAACGGCAATGATTTCAAATTAATTTGAACCAGCGCCTAAAGCGCCTTCCCAAGAAGCGTTACTTCAGCCTCGCTAAGGGCTAACTCCGCCGTGAGTCCAGTATTGACTTAGCGCGACCCTTGAATGACTTCGCTGAGAAACATGCTTAGCTCCGCTAAAAGCACATCTCTAGCTTCGCGAAAAATTCCGTGCTAGCTTCGCCAGAAACTGGCTCCCGACTTATTTGAAAAACTGTCTTCAGCTTCGCCGGAAGCTTAGCTCGGCTAAGAGTTCTCATTTCCTCCTAGGAAAAAAGACTTGCCTAAGTTGGTCCACTCATGGTTTCTCGAATCAAAAGGAGAAAAACAAAGCAGATAAACAGCAGAAAATAAACATTTTATTTGATTCAAAAGGGATGATACATTGACGCTACATCAAAGTGGTCTTTCGTACAACCAAATCGTTGCTCCAAAGGCATACAAGTTGTCCTATTTACTTTCAAGCCAAACTGACTGGACACGAAAGGCCCTCCTCCTGCACAAGGCCGTAATCCTTCGCATAATGGCAGATTTTGCCATCAAGAAGTCGGATCTTCTTTGATGAAAATTGACAAAAGATCGGTTGCCACCAGAAAGCTGGATCTTCTTTGATGAAAATTAGTAAAGGAAGGATCCGAGACCTTACAGGTGACGTCCGCTTGTCCGAAGTGGATCATCTCGGATAAGAAACTACCAGCCCCTTCTCAAAGTGGATCATCTCGGATAAGCGACTGTCAACCTCTTCTGGGAACACACATCAGCTGTTCCAGTTTGTTCCTCCTATTTAGGATTAAAGTTTCAACTTGAAAATCAAGAGGCAAGTTTCTGGTCTTTTTCATCAAGATGAAAGACGGGCGAGCATAGTTCACTGCAATACAAACTGGAAACAAGTTAGCAGTGAATCAAAGGAAAATGCAAGCATGATACGCTAAGTTAAATTCTTTAGGCGAAGCAATTCATATCTGATCCAGTCGCGCTTTAGGGATGGATTTTAGTTAAGCAGAGGATAGCCTCGCTTGCGCAGTAATGATGGGCTAGCTCAGCATAAGACAAGTCTTAGTTCCGCCTAAGACAGTTAGGCTGGAGAAGCCTCAAAAAGGACCAAGTCCTAACCTCACCTATATGGCTAAGCCAGACTGATCCAGAGTCTTGACCCCACCTATATGGCAAGACTGACTCAACCTTGAAGAGACTAAGTCCCCAATTCTTACCTATGTTGCAAACTTAACAGGCAGATTCAACAGATCTAAATCAGTCAGATACAAAATGAAGAACAAGGGAAATCAATCCCTGAGGCAGCTGATAAAGCTAAATTAAGGGAGATAAACTCCCTAAAGTCATTTGTCCATTGGTAAAGCTCTGGATGACCGAGACTCACCAGTTCTTGGCCGGTTAATGACCAGAGTGGGCACCCCTACTATTTCAGAGATCTGAGTATACTTCTCTGAACAAACAGGAGAAGTTATGAACAAACTACTTTTCTGCAGAGGACTTCAAATGTCCTATTTATAGGCCTTATGACCTGATCACACCGCCGCTCCTTCAAGCTTAGAAGTGCGAGCGAATTTAAGGCATTTATTGAGCCTTGAGAAAGGAAATAGTCTCCCTCAGAATTGCACGCGGAGGTAATGATCCTCGTTAATGCAAGAGAGGTTATTCTAACCTCGAAAAAGGAGCAATCCTTTTCGTAACTAGTCGAAAGCAGTTAGCCTTGGGAAAGGAACGACGTTCCAAGACCAATTTGAAGCGAATCTACTCTGGGAGGCTCGAACGCGGAGCTATCCAGATGCGAATCTACTTAGAGTCGCGAATCTACACGATTCCTTGGCGAACTTATTCTAATCCGGAAGCAGGATTGAAAGCGAAGCTGAACTCAACCACCATGGCAACGTTCGTACTTTACATACCATCAATCAAAGCAATTCAAAGTATTTTGAAGTCTGAACCATTCCATTGCAGACTTTCGAAAACTTTGAAGGGGGTCTTGTTGACACTCTAAAAAAGACAAGATTCCTGACTGGCCTGAACAATGTGTAAACTTGTTGACATTTACAAAAGACAAGTGACAGACAAGCTGACGACCAGTTCTGTACCCATCTCCGACGGACAAATCAGCAACTTGGACTCTACTGATTCAGTGAAGCAAACAGTGAGCCTAGATTGTCTTTGAAGAGACCTAAGTAGGTCTAAGATGCTAAGTTAGCTCAACACTTAGCATCACATGAGCCCAAGGGGATAACCTCGCCTGAGAGGCTAAGTTTGTCCAACTTCGCCTTGAAGCTGTTCAAAGCTCTATCGGAGAGCTAACTTATAGCTTCGCCTGAAGTGCTCAGTTAACTCCGCAGAGAGTTAGCTTCGCTCGAAGTCATACACGTAATCACGCAGAAGGATGGTAGCTTCACTACAGATGTTATCCAGCTCCACTGAAGAGCTTTCTTCTGACTTCGCCAGATGCTCCTTCCAGCTCCGCTGCGAGCTCAACGCGGCAGCTCCGCTGCGGGTCTTTTATGGTCACCTCTGACCAATTAAATCTCCAGATGAGATTAAATCTATTCAAGATCAAGATCAAATCCAATTGAGATCAAATCTGAGATCAAATTTGGCAGTTGTTTATCATAATCGCTTGACTCTCCTAGAACAAGTAAGAAGATCAGGGGAGATCTTTAATTATTTAGAAAGAATCACAACAGATCAGGAGATCAACGCTACCTGCTATTCCTAACTTCGCAGAAGCTGATTTTAGCCTCGCAGCAAGGCTACTTTTCAGATTTAAACAGATTGACTCAATCTGTTTTCAGACTTTTAAGGGACGATTATACCCCTGCTCTCCCTATAAATAGCCCACCAGAGGTACAAACAGGGAGGGAGGGAGAACACACGCGCACAAGCAAGGAGACGCACAGAGAGAGACGGCTAAACAGAGATATATTCTCTTGCTTCCAAGAATTCAGAGAACTGCTTCTCTAATCAGGGTGCTGATACCCTAAGATCTTCCTCTCAAGAAATCTCCGGAACCAGGCGAGAAGGAATTCCCAAGTGGAGGCAGTTTGAGAAGTAACAAGAGGGTTCTACCAACCTTCTGTTCTCCGATTCCCCGAACCAGGCGAGAAGAAAATCTCATCGATCGCATCATCAAAGGGACAAAGTGGTCGCGAGCTGACCAGACTCCTATCGGCACACTTCTCTAGAATCTCAGAGGATATCTACTTGTAATCTTTTTAGAATACTTATAATTTAGCTCCTCGACCCCTTTTGTAAGTTTCCCCTTTGCAAAATCAATAAAAAACAAGAAGGTCGTGAAATATACTCCTTGGATAATGCTTAGTGCACAATTCGTAAAGAAAAAACTTCATTGGGGGCTGTACGTAAAATATCCACTCTTTTTTAAAGCCTTTCAAGTAGCTGTATTTTTTTTTTACTTTTCCTTCTTCTCTCTAAAGCCTATTGCAAGTTTTTTCACAAAAAGATTAAAATCTCCCTTGAATCTCGGATTTGATCTCTCAAAGTGTTGTGGTCAATTCTCGACCCTAAAGGAGATCGCGACACGTGACGAACCTGAGGGCGCAACGAGGGAACGACCATCACTTAGCTATAGCTTCCGTCATCCAATCCCGACTCGTCAAGCCCAACATCACCCAGATCAATCGCCCAAGAGCCCCACTCGGTGAGCCCGCATCACCCCTCGAGCCACCGACGAGCGCAATTTTCCTTCGACATTGGAAGCTTTTAAAGGACTCCTCCAGTACAGCTCAGTGACGGGATTCTCAAAAATCACCAAATCGATCCCAACTGCATAGATTGAACTCGGCTAATAGATCTTATCTCATTCAACTGATCTTATCTCTAGAGAACAGATCATCAGTTATAACCAACAAATTAGAACGTTGCGATCACGGCTAACCACCCAGTTCAAACAGTTATCTAAAGTGATCTCTCTTGTATAAATACATCTCCCTCTCCAATGAGAGAGGGGTTAAAACAAATGAAAACCCTAGCGCGCCGTAATCACAAAGAGCACTTTGATTTCTACTTGTAATTTCTTAGAATTAAAGTAGAACATTTCTATTTTTCGTGATTTTTTTCCTTTCGGGTTTTCACGTTAAATCTCTTGTGTTTGTTGTGATTCACTGGTTTGTACGCGCTTTGTAATTTGGTACAGGTAGCAAAGTCCTTGGCAAATTTCCTACAACTTTGATGCTTTTGTTGAAAGCTTTTGAGTCCATGCTCAAGGTCCCCTCCTTTTTTTCAACCCTTTCCTCAAAAAGCCTCATCACACGGAGATGGCCTTACTAAGAAGAAGTTCCTCTCAAGCTGTTACCATCGCATCCTCAAAAGGCAAATGATTGCTATTGGAGGAACGAGGAGTACCAACCCTCCCCCTTCCTACCTCGAAGTCCTCATCGAAGACATCGGGGAAGCGAAAATACACCTAGAGGGGGGGTGAATAGGTATATAGCTAATCTAATGACAAATGATGTGGAATTAAAAACTAATTGCAACACACTATGTGTAACCAAAGAGTGTAGCCGAATTCTCGGTAAAGGGCTCTGGACTAACTCCTCTTGATTCCTCTAAATAAGAGTTGAGGTGCTATATGAAGCTCTCTTGGTTCAACACAAGTATGGACCCACAATCAATACTAAGCATATATGATATGAGCAATATGAATCAATGCAAGATATAAAAGAGAGAGTTTAGAGATGGTAGATTAATCGCAAATACCGAGATATGTTTCGAGCTCGAGCCACTGCTTTACGTCTCGGCCTTCACACAGAAGGATTTCCACTATACATCCACACAGGATCTCCCGCACAGGGTACCTCCATTGAGCATTTGGCAAATACAAACTAAGAGTACACAACTCCTCTCTCCAACAAAACAAGCTCTACATAAGAGGTTAGGCACAAAAACAATCACCTCTACACTTAGAGGGATGGGTACTAAGCCAAACAACAATCACCTCTACAATTAGAGGGATAAGGCACTAAATCAAAACTCTACCACAATCACCTCTACACAAGAGGGATAATAACAAACCCGAATCACAACCTCAATCACCTCTACACAAGAAGAATGATCACAAACCCAAAGCGAAGAAAGGATTACAACTTGGTGATCTCAAAGACCACAAACAACCTTGGTGATGACAAAAGATCACAAACCAATTTTCTCACAAAAACAAGATCCTATAGATAGGATAGAGATGATAGCTCAAATGTGAAAAAACAAGGTGTTTGAAAATCAAAACACAAAGAAAAATACTTGAAAAAAATACTAGATAAAGACATAAATGAAGATCAAAACCAATATCCTAAATACTCTATTTTTCTTTGATTTTTTCAACCCTTGAAAATAAATAAAAATCAAACTTTGTAGCCCAAAAACTTTTTGAAAACTTCTTGCTAAACCACTTAGAAAGATAGAAATTTTAGCTCTCAAAAATCATGTAGAAAACAGCCTAAGAGATGGGTATTTATACCCTCTCAAATAAACTAGCTGTTGCAGTCTGGGAATGCCCAGATCGCCTTTCCGGTCGACCGCCAGGTCGATCGGCTCAATGGTCATATTTCTGACCGTTGTACCTTCGGTCGACCGGCCAGCACCCGATAGTAGGGTGCTTACAGTCGGTTGACCGCACGGTCAACCGACTGTTTAGGCTGGCCATGTGCACGTTTGCCTGCACATCAGTCGACCGGTCCGGTCGACCGACCCCTGGTCCGGTCGATCGTCTGGTCGACCGCCAGTGTGTCTGGCTGGATATTCTGGGACTTAAAAAATAGTTATTTTAATACCAATTAAATCTCATATAATCACATAAATTTCACAAAATGAAGTTCTTGTAAGATCTTTGAATAACAAATATGTGTGACCAAAAATCAACACATATTATAAACTATTTGACCATTTTTGTGACATTGAAATTTGGCCTTTAAACAAAAACCGTATTTTCCAAAAACCAAACTTTGAAATGAAAACCGTTTTCTCCAAAACTCATATGGATCAAAAAATAAGATATTTAAAATATATTTGAAGTATAGAGTGAATGGATAAAATCCAATGCACATGTAAATGATATATCTATGTTTTTGATATGAAATCCAAAACTGGTAAATCGAAAACAATAAACTTTAAACTTTTATGTGTGTGTATGTGTGTGAACTTGAGCATATCAATACTATCTATCTTTACACAAGATCTAAATACAAACTAAACAAACCCAGGTATTCTTGTAGAACTCCTTCTCCAAGTCGACTCGATACAAACACGATCCAACGAGCTTGACTCCAACCGAGTGCTATATGCGATCTTGACGCGCGAGCTCTTGAATCTACACGTGTTAGCTCTAAAACTCCTTTGTTGAAGCTAAACACCTGCTAAGATTTTGATCAAACATCTGAGACTAAATAAACACAAGATCATTAGTAAATTATAACTATGTGAGTTAATCATCATCAAAACTAGAGTGATGAGCCTTTGGGCCAACATCTCCCCCTTTTTGATGATGACAAAACTCATGTAGTTATATATGCATGAATTAAAGATAAGCTCATAGAAGCTCCTCTTAACTCATGCATAATAATAAACATAAAGATATTCAATGAATGCTCATAAATTAAACACAAACTTATATGCATAAGTAAGGAAATAAACATGCATAGCAATTTTTCTCCCCCTTTTTATGCATAAATAAGAAAATGAAATAGGCATGCATATATAAACTCATCAAACTCTTCTCCCTCTTTTTGTCAATTCATTAAAAAAGGGGCGAAAAAAAACAAGCAATAAAGATATATAATGCGATATACATTCATGAAGAGGAGAGACGTAAAGTTAACTCCCCTTGCATACATGCATTACATGTAAAGAGATGACTAGATCCTAACCACATAAAGCATAATATACAATGTATAAGTGGAGATGTTAAGCTCCCCCTACACACGTGTTGTTGGCCCAAAGGTCTTTCACCCTAGTTTTGATGATGATTAACTCATGTAGTTATGTTTACTAATAATCTTGTGTTGTTTAAGTTTCAGATCATTAACCAAGATATTAGTTGGTGATTAGCTTCAACAAGGAGTTTAGAAGCTTTTCATAGTGATTCCAGGGTCAAAGCTTTAAGATCACACATTGCCTAGCCATGATGGAGTTTTGGAGCAAGTCAACTTGAAGATGAAGATCATCAAGAAGACTTAGGTATCCATAGTTTAGATAGTGTGTTTTAGATCCATATTTGTAAAGTTTAGTATAGTTGATATGCTCAAGTGCACAACACACAAAAGATTTATGTTTTGGATTTGGTTTTCATGAATAGTAGATCAAAACAAGTTTACTTTATTTCTATGTATATTAGATATGTTCTAAATATACATACATGCTTTAAACTTGCTAGACAAACTTATTTTGACTATTCTATTCATGTTTTGGAAAAATCAAGTTTGATAAAAATACAAGTTTTGTTTTTGATAAAATTTGCAAGACTCAAAAATGAATTGATATGATTGATATATGTCTTGAAATTTTTATCACTTGTTTGTGTTTCAATATAAAAAGTTAAAACAAGTTTTATGGGATTTTCAGAAAAGATAAAAGATTTTTATAAAAATATTTTCCCAGTTTTTCTGACCCAGATTTCTGTTCCTGACTTCAATCAGTCGACTAAGTCAACTGACCTAGTCGACTTGGCTGAAGTCGGTCGACCGGGTCGGTCGACCGACGTGCACAAATCTGTGCACGTTTGGAGACACTGGGACGGTCGACCGTCCGGGTCGACCGGTCTGAGAGCAGTGCTCTCTGTTTGTTTGGGTCGACCGGGCCGGTCGACCGTGGTTGCCCAACGGTCACATTTCTGATCGTTGGCGGTCGACCGGGCCGGTCGACCGTCAGCCTGTCAGGCTGCCAGCTCAGCCTAACGGTTAGTTTCTGGTTTGGCCTATATAAACCCCATCTCTTTGGGTTTTTGGCCAAGATTTTCAAGGAGAAAAATTTCTGGTTTCTAAAGTGTTTAAAACAAGTTTTCAAAAGTGTTTTGGGCCTTAAACTTCCAATTTGATTTATGTTTTAGGTTTTTGGAAAATCAAAGAAAACTAGGTTTTGGGATATTGTATTGGTTTTCATTTTCTATCATCTACAAGAGATTTCCCAATTAGTTTTTCTTTGTTGCTTGTTTCCAAAACACCTTGTTTCCACACTTGAGCTATCATACTATCCTAATCTAGTAGGATCTTTGTTTGTGGAAAAGGGAGAAGGAGAAAAAGAGAAGTTTGAGGTTAAGCCTCTAAGTTGTAAACCCTCCTTGCTTTTGTTGTATCCCTCTTTGGTAGAGGTTGATCGGAGTGGTATTGAGTTTGGATCCCTCTTCGGTAGAGGTGATTGTGTTGGTTGTATTAGCTACGGGCCTTATCCCTCTTCGGTAGAGGTGGATTGTGGTTGTATTGCCTCGGTGGCATTGAGAGAGGAGTTCGGTACTCCTATAGTGGATTGGAAATCCTACACGGTGGTGTAGGCGGGGATGTAGAGCTAGGGGCTCGAACCTCGAAACATATCGTGTGTTTGCGTTTGATCCAATATCTCTCAACTCTCTCTCTCATTTATTTGTGCAAAGCATCATACTTCATTCATATCATATTTGCTTGTGTTGAGCATAATTCATATTGTCATATCATATCTATTTGCTTGTGTTGTGCCTTGCATAATTCGCATTGCTATATCTTGTATATGCTTGGTTGTTTGTGTGTGCCTCACTTGTACTTAATCAACAAGAGCTTCACATAGCACCTCAACCCATTCAAGGGGAATCAAGAGGAGTTAGTCCAGAGCCCTTCACGGGGAATTCGGCTACACTTGTTGATTGTATTAAGTGTGTTGCAATAATTTGCATTAGCTTCCGCATTTAGCGCACTTAGTTTTGCATTTAGTTCTAGATTAGCACTTACACCTATTCACCCCCCTCTAGGTGTTTTTTTTCACGTGTATTATATAGAGAAGAGAGGTCAAGCTCCTCAATATGAGATACACTCAACATGAATTTATATATAGCGAAGAAGTTAAGCTCCCCTTGCATATAAGCAATACATATCAAAACATGTTGAAATCACTTATGAAACAAATTTTAAAATTTTCTTGAAGTCAACAAAATTTTGATATCAATGAAAGTGAAACATTTTATGTTTTTGATACCAATTGAAAATATCTTGTAAGTTTTGATTCTAATAGAAAATGAAATATTGTACGTTTTTGATACCAATTGAAATATATTATAAATTTTGATACCAATTGAAAGTAAAAAACCAAATTTTTGGGTAAACACAACTCATTTTTCAATAAAGATACCAAATTGAGAATACCAATTTAAAATTATTGATACCCATATTGAAAATGTTAGCATATACTAAAACAAAGTACTTTTCATCATAAAGAATGGGAGTAAGATACCAATTGAAAATAAAACTGATTGAAAAATAAAACATGAATTTTTCTCCCCTTTATGAAATCTAATAAAAACGATGCATAAGCTTGTATAAAATACCAATTGACAAATAATTGATATAAGGAGTAAATCAAGCTTAGCATAAATATAATTTGTACTTTAGGATGTAAAGATATTGTAATTACAATCAAATCATATATATATGTATGAAAATAAATATACCAATTGAAATTGATACTAATTGAAGTTTAAAGCATACATATATAAGACACAAATATGAGTATACAAACATAAAAATCTTTAAAGACTAAGTGTATAACTCATAACTACCACCCTATTCATGCACATGTTAAATAGATTTTCAATTTTGAGTATACAAGGTATGGTCGCCCAACCAACCGCTCTCAGAAGGTAGGAGTTTTCAAAAATATAATTTGAAATAATTTAACATGTTTGAAAACTCTACCAATTTGAAGAATATAAACTAGTTTAAGATAATTTTTGAAATAACTAGTTATAAATCCTTCAAAACATGAAACCAAGCCATATATCTCATGAAGCATGCGTTTTATACAAAATTGTCACTTAAGATCTTTAAAGTTCAAAAATAATACTCATAAAACAAAGTCATGAGTAAATACAAATAATGTGAGTGTATAAGAATCATGTGAAAAGCATAATCATGGGAATAAGCAATAAAGCTTATATGAAATTCCTTTATAAACATGAAAAACATGTACAAAAATAATATGGAATACAACTTAAAATGTAAGAATCATCAAAACTAGGTTATACAAGTATATCTAATGGGTACAAATGAGCAATAAAGTACAAACATATAATAGTCAAATGTGGCTCACTAGTTGTATAAGTATAAACACAAGTTTTAATGAAAACTACAACTAAACATGTAATCAAAATATGAAGTAAAAAATCATAAACAAACATGATCATCAGGGTAAATGCACATGTTTTAGAATCTGGATATACACAATAGCTAAATTACAGTGAGAACACAAAAGATGTAAACCTATATGAACATGAGTGTATCTTAAATGCTATATATATATATCACTAGTCTAATTTACATGGCATTTAACATAATAGTCATGAAAAATCAAAACATGCTAAAAGTCAATACTATGAAAGCATGTAAACTAAATGGGAGTTAGAGATAGTTACCAAAATTATTAGGGCTAATCTTTAGTTCTCCAAACCATGGTGGTTCTTCCACCAAACTTTCCTTGAAAGTGATGCATCCAAAAATGTCACCATTTAGCTCGGAACACATCCACCATCAGGCACCAATACCCTCACATCAAGTGAGAGCCCAGACCTACATCAAATACAGTAGGGGTGAATTTTGGTACCCATACCTTATTGGGTCCATGGGGGTTAATACCTTTCTAACCCAAATAAATTTATTTACAAAATTTGAATTATATATTCTATCATAACAAAACTTTGCAAGGTGGCCCTTACGTCCACAATGTGTACAAGTGTACACATGAGCATACTTTGAATCATGTGTGTGAGCATGATGAGCATGTGTATGCCGTGAATGGTGTGCATGATATGAGGAGCATGTTTCTTGAGAAACATGGATTCCAAACGTGTGTGGTTCATGACACATTGGCTCAAAGTGGAGCCCAAACAATCAACATTTTTCTTCAACATACATATATTATTATTAATACTTGAAGAAGAAGTGGAGCATGCAACAAGTTTATCACTAGAGGATGAAACACTAGAAATATGACAGACATGAGAAGATAAATCTGTAAGATCACCTAGAGGGGGGGTGAATAGGTGATGGCTAATCTAATGGTCACTTATGAACAAATAATGCGGAATTAAAACTAAGATGACCAAATTAAACTTCTTTTAATTAAACACTTATGTATAACACAAGAGTGTTGCCGAATTCCCCTGCGAGGCTCTGGACAAACTCCTCTAGATTCCCCTTGAATGGGTTGAGGTGTCGCGTTGGCTCTCTTGGTTGAATACAAGTGTTAGCAACAATCCCACGCAAGTATATATCAAATATGCACAAGGGTATATCAAGCATGTAAAGTAAATACAATGTAAGTAATGCAAGATATAATAGAGACAAAAAGAGTAAGAGAGCAAGAGTGAGCAATCGCAAACACAAAGGGTTTGTTTCGAGGTTCGAGCACACTTGCTCTACATCCCCGCCTTCGACACACGAAGGATTTCCACTATGCACGATCCAACCGGATCTCTCCTTGGTGCCGCAACACCTACAAGCCCTCGGACTCCCAAAGTCCCTTACACACCACAAGCCCACCGGCTCGTCGAGGCCGCACCTCAAGCTACAAGAGTTCGCACCCGAACCCTAAACAACACGAGCACACTTGCCCGTCTCCTCAAAGTACAAGATGAAATCTTGGTGATCTAAACACTTGATCACCTACAAAAATTCTCACTACAACACCTATAGGATGAATAGCTCAATGGATGCTCAAGTGTAGTGTGAGAAATCAAGGAAAGAACTTTTGATGGAAAACTCAAGAAATCACAATAAACACTCTCTTGATAAAATCCCTTTTGATAGGAAATATTGGCACTCTATTTTGTGGAGAAAACTCTGCTAAAAGAATGGAAATAACTGGACAAAAGCTCTCCTAAAATCTTGGCTCAAAACAATGACAAAACCCCCTTTTATAGAGGTCAGAAAAATCTGACCGTTGGGGTCTGTCAGAGCTGCCGGTCGACCGGTAACGGTCAAAAATCTGACCGTTACAGCCTCCGGTCGACTGGCCCGGTCGACCGAGAAGAACAGAGAGCACTGCTCTCAGTTCCGGTCGACCGGCCCGGTCGACCGCACAAAACTGCCAGACGTGCACAGTTTTGTGCACGTCGGTCGACCGGCCCGGTCGACCGACCTCTGTGCAATGGGTTAACTTGGAGCACAGTTTTGAGGTCTAAAACGTTCGAATTTGGGAATAATATATATTAGTATGAATTTGTAGATATTGAAGTCTTCTTTCTAATTCAACTTAAATCAAATCAATATCAATTCGGAATTGAAAGTTATCAATAAAATACTAAAAGGTATCAAATCAGAAACTGAAAACTGTTTTTCAGACTTCAACCCAATATTTGACATTCTTAACATTTAAATCAGAAGATTATTATTGAATATTAAATGTAGCTCTGAAAGTCATCTTTAAAATGCAATATAAATCATGTTAATTGAATATAGGAATCAAAAGTTATGACTAGAAAACTAAAAGTGTGTCGAGCAGATCAGCAGGACGGACGAGAGTTCTAAAAAGGTTTTGGTTAAAAACACATGTATATTTGAAACACCAAAAACTAAAACGGTATTTTTCTAGAACTAAAAATCTTTTATGAAAACACATAAATCAAGAGTGTGTGTGTGATATGAACTTGAGCAATCCACCAACTATCTATCCTTTACATTTTAACTAAAACAAACAAAAATCTTATACCTAGACACAAGTCTTCATCTTCTTGAAGTCTTCCCTTGAAGTCTTCTCATCTTCTTGACTTGGTCCACATGCAATCCACCGAGCTCATCTCTAGATGTGGTCTTGATGCATAGGCTCGTGAATCGACCGGTGCTAGCTTCCAACTTGACATTTTATCCTTTGTTGAAGCTCCACACCTACTAAGATCTTGATAATGAATCTGTCACTAATTAAACACAAGATCATTAGTAATCATAACTTCATGAGTTGATCATCATCAAAACTAGGGTGATAGGCCTTTGGGCCAACAATCTCCCCCTTTTTGATGATGACAAAACTCATGAAGTTATATATGCATGGATTAAAGTAAAGCTTCAAAGAAGCTCCCCCCTTAACTCATGCATAATAAATAAGCAATAGATATTCAATGAAGCACATAAAAATGTATGCAAATGAATGCATGTAAAACAAAACAAATCTTTTATTTCTTGTGATGCATGAGTAAAAGCACAAGTATAAAAACTCAAAATCATCTCAAAATCTTTCTCTCCCTTAAGTAAGGAACAAATATTTCTCCCCCTTAAGGAAATCATGCATATAACTCAAATACTTCTCCCCCTTTTTGTCAATCATCAACAAAGGGTTCAAAGTTCAAATCATCAAACAAATTTTCTCTCCCTTTTTGTCAAAAATAAGGAAATCAAGGAGGGTAAAATCAAATCAATCAATAAGATTTATATGCGATATACATTCATGAAGAGGAAGACGCTAAGTTAACTTCCCTACACATATGCATTACATGAAGAAGGGATGACAAACCCTAACTCACATAACACATATTATGTAATGCATAAGAGGAGATGTGAAGCTCCCCCTACACACGTATATCATATAAAGAAGAGTTGTCAAGCTCCTCAATTTATGATATACTCAACATGAATCCATATGTAAGAGAGATGTTAAGCTCTCCTTGCATATAGGAAATACAAATCAAAAATTTTGAATATTTCTTTAACAAGACAAAATTTTGAACTTTTCTTATGAAAACAAAATTTTGAAATATCTTAAAATACACAACTTTCTTTAAGGTACCAAATGTAGAACAATCAAATTTTGAATTTTGATACCATTTTGAAATACAATGCATAAGCTTTAAAATAAATAAGATTTGAAGTAAGCTTAGCATTAACAACTATTGTGCTTTCAAATATAAATCCATTTTAATACAAGCACAAAACAATCATATATATGTATGAAAAGAGTATACCAATTTAAGTAGAGACATACATATATGAAAGAACAACATATGAGTATACACAATAAGAGGTCATATTGATACCAATTGAAAATATCCAATGATACCATTGAAAATTAAGCTTAAGTGTATATATCATAAAATCTACCACATGAAGAATTCGAACTAGTTAAATGAAGGTGTTTAACAACTAGTACGGAATCCTTCAATCAAGGAATAAGTCAAAAGTTTTTCATGAAATATCAATGAAACACAAGGCACTAAAAAGCACTCTATCCATAAAGTCCATATCAAAAAAAGTGAGTGTGATAGTGTTATGTGGAACATGGTATCATGAAAAATAGCAATAAAACTCAATATTCCTTAAAATTTTGAAATCATGAAATCCATCACAAAAATTTTATTGAAAAATTACAAAATTTTTATTAACAACAAAAATTTATATTTCAAGATATATGTATGTTTTGACAAGACATTAAGTATACATACATATCCTTAAAACACAATTGAGTCTATATATAGATTTGCATGAAAGGCAAATGACTCAAGAGGTATCCATGTATATCTTAATGTTTGGCAAGACAAACATATACATGAAATGAAAGCACACTATCATAGCATAAATCCAGAATGGGAATACAGGTTTAAAATGTAATAATCATCAAAACCTAGGCTATACTAGCACACCAAATGGGCACAAATAAGCATTCAAACCCAATCATATATAGATTTATTTGTGATCCATAATGTGTACAAGTATAGATCCAAGTGTAGACAAATACTAACATTTAAACTAATATTCAAATCATGAAGCATCAAATAAATTTTGAGAATACAAAAGAATTTATCCATATGATTAAAAATAGGATCATGTGAATCAATTTGAAGAATAGATAACTAGTTAAATGGATTTTTGACAAACTAGTTAAAGATCCTTCAAAAATACAAAGTCAAATGTTTCCATGAATAATACTAAATACATAAAAGTTCAAGCACTCATAGTCCATAAAGCTCAAAAATTATCTTTTATCATAAAAGATGAGTGTTCAAAGGTTATGTAAATAGTATTTTCATGAAAATAGTCATTCAAGCTCAAAAAGATCACATTTTGTTGTACAAATCAAAAACATGAAAAATCATTTTTTTTATTATTATTTATTTAAAATGCTAATCTTCATGGTATATGTATGATTTATCCAATTCTAACAATACGCATACATATCCCAAATATGAAAAGAGTCTATTAAAGATGTTTGCATGGAAGCAAGAGACTCACGGGTATACATGTATATTTATTAGATTTGAATTAAACATGCATATACATGAAGTAAGATCAAAGATAGGCATAACAAGTATAAATGACCGAATCATCAAAACTAGCCTATACACATGCATATAGTGGATACAAATGAGCATGAAGTTCAAATATATATGAGTCAATTGTAGTTCACTATTCATATATGTATAAATGCAAGTTTTGACACATTCTACATTTAAGCATGTAAATGCCACATGAAGCACATAAAATCTTAAAACATGAACATGCTATGAATGATATTATGAAAGTAAAAGCATGTACATAACTAAAATAGGAGTTTAGAAATTGTTACCAACTCCAAAACTCCAAGCATGGTGGTCTTTCCCACCGAAATCTCCTTGATAGCAATGCATCCAAAAGTTTGTCCATCATGTCCATTGCATCCGCTATCAAGGCACCAATCCTCTCACGTTTTGTGAGAGCCCTCACCTACATCAAAATCAAAGGGTGGGGGTTTTGGTACCCATACTTTCTTGGGTCCTTTGAGGTTAGTCTTGTTGTAAGGCACCCAAAAATTCTTATTCTTGGCAAAATTGAAATGACCTAATCTATCATAACAATATTTTCTTAAATGGCCTTTGCGGCCACAATGTGTACAAACGTACACCTTAGTATGCTTATGTGTAGGAGTGTGATCATGTTGTGCAACATAAGCATGAGCATGATGATGTGCATGAGAGGAAGGAGTTTGTTTCTTTGAAAACAAGGACTCCAATTTAGAATGATTGAATGCACAAGAGTTCAAGGTTGAACTCAAATTATTCATTTTATTTTTCAAATCTTTAATCTCATTAGTGGTGGCATGTAAAGCATGATGAGATATATGATCATTTTTCTTTTTCTTTTGTGAAACAAATTCTTTTCTTTTTCAACAAATTTTCTTTTCAAAGTAATATTTTCTTGAAAAACAACTTCCTTTTGAGTTTCCACCAAATCAATCTTATCCTTCAAAATAGTGTTCCCTTCACATAAATCATTTAATTTTGAAAATAAGGAAACATTCTCATTTTTCAAAACTTTATTTTCTTTTTCTAAACATGCAAGTTTATTTCTAAAAGAGTCATGTTCTACATGCATGCAAGCAATATCCTTTTTCAAATTTTTATTTTCCTTTTTAATTATGTCATATCTCTCAAGCAATAATTGGCAAAATGAATTTAGCTCATCATATGACATAGTAGCATCCTCATCCTCGGATTCGGAAGTTACCTCAAGGGGTTATCCCCTTGGACCATGTAGCACTTGTGGAGGTGTCGCTTCCAACATCCGAATCGCTTCCGGCATAATATAGATCCTTTTCGCCAAGGGAGGTGATGATGTTCCAAGCTACAAAAGCCGATTCAATGTTAGAAACCCTAGATAAATAATCATCATTTAGGGTACATTTAAGAGCATGAAGGGCTTTTGCATTAGCCTCAATGTACTTGCTATTTGAACAATAATCATTATTAGTAGTAGCAAGATAAGCATGAATTCCTAAGGCCTTGAGGTACAATGACATCTTAACCTTTCAAGTTTGGATGTTAAGAATATCAAAGGTGGGTGGTGACATGAAGTCCATGGTGAGGTGTGTGTGTACAAAAATATTGTGATTAGCCTAAAAGGAGGATCTTTAACTCTTAGGTTGTTAGACCCAATATCAAGAGCACTAGCTCTGATACCAATTGTAAGATCACCTAGAGGGGGGGTGAATAGGTGATGGCTAATCTAATGGTCACTTATGAACAAATAATGCGGAATTAAAACTAAGATGACCAAATTAAACTTCTTTTAATTAAACACTTATGTATAACACAAGAGTGTTGCCGAATTCCCCTTGCGAGGCTCTGGACAAACTCCTCTAGATTCCCCTTGAATGGGTTGAGGTGCCGCGTTGGCTCTCTTGGTTGAATACAAGTGTTAGCAACAATCCACGCAAGTATATATCAAATATGCACAAGGGTATATCAAGCATGTAAAGTAAATACAATGTAAGTAATGCAAGATATAATAGAGACAAAAAGAGTAAGAGAGCAAGAGTGAGCAATCGCAAAAACAAAGGGTTTGTTTCGAGGTTCGAGCACACTTGCTCTACATCCCCGCCTTCGACACACGAAGGATTTCCACTATGCACGATCCAACCGGATCTCTCCTTGGTGCCGCAACACCTACAAGCCCTCGGACTCCCAAAGTCCCTTACACACCACAAGCCCACCGGCTCGTCGAGGGCCGCACCTCAAGCTACAAGAGTTCGCACCCGAACCCTAAACAACCACGAGCACACTGCCCGTCTCCTCAAAGTACAAGATGAAATCTTGGTGATCTAAACACTTGATCACCTACAAAAATTCTCACTACAACACCTATAGGATGAATAGCTCAATGGATGCTCAAGTGTAGTGTGAGAAATCAAGGAAAGAACTTTTGATGGAAAACTCAAGAAATCACAATAAACACTCTCTTGATAAAATCCCTTTTGATAGGAAATATTGGCACTCTATTTGTGGAGAAAACTCTGCTAAAAGAATGGAAATAACTGGACAAAAGCTCTCCTAAAATCTTGGCTCAAAACAATGACAAAACCCCCTTTTATAGAGGTCAGAAAAATCTGACCGTTGGGGTCTGTCAGAGCTGCCGGTCGACCGCCCGGTCGACCGGTAACGGTCAAAAATCTGACCGTTACAGCCTCCGGTCGACTGGCCCGGTCGACCGAGAAGAACAGAGAGCACTGCTCTCAGTTCCGGTCGACCGGCCCGGTCGACCGCACAAAACTGCCAGACGTGCACAGTTTTGTGCACGTCGGTCGACCGGCCCGGTCGACCGACCTCTGTGCAATGGGTTAACTTGGAGCACAGTTTTGAGGTCTAAAACGTTCGAATTTGGGAATAAGTATATAGGATGAATTTGTAGATATTGAAGTCTTCTTTCAATGCAACTTAAATCAAATCAATATCAATTCGGAATTGAAAGTTATCAATAAAATACTAAAAGGTATCAAATCAGAAACTGAAAACTGTTTTTCAGACTTCAACCCAATATTTGACATTCTTAACATTTAAATCAGAAGATGATTATTGACTATTAAATGTAGCTCTGAAAGTCATCTTTAAAATGCAATATAAATCATGTTAATTGAATATAGGAATCAAAAGTTATGACAAGAAAACTAAAAGTGTGTCGAGCAGATCAGCAGGACGGACGAGAGTTCTAAAAAGGTTTTGGTTAAAACACATGTATATTTGAAACACCAAAAACTAAAACGGTATTTTTCTAGAACTAAAAATCTTTTATGAAAACACATAAATCAAGAGTGTGTGTGTGATATGAACTTGAGCAATCCATCAACTATCTATCCTTTACATTTTAACTAAAACAAACAAAAATCTTATACCTAGACACAAGTCTTCATCTTCTTGAAGTCTTCCCTTGAAGTCTTCTCATCTTCTTGACTTGGTCCACATGCAATCCACCGAGCTCATCTCTAGATGTGGTCTTGATGCATAGGCTCGTGAATCGACCGGTGCTAGCTTCCAACTTGACATTTTATCCTTTGTTGAAGCTCCACACCTACTAAGATCTTGATAATGAATCTGTCACTAATTAAACACAAGATCATTAGTAATCATAACTTCATGAGTTGATCATCATCAAAACTAGGGTGATAGGCCTTTGGGCCAACAAAATCATTTTTCAAAGAAGAGTTTTTTTTTTGAAACTAACTCTAGTTCTTTAGAAATTGAAGCAATTTTATTTTTCAAAGAATCATTTTCTTTTAAAACAATTTCAAGCTTTGAAGATAAATCCTCATTTTTCTTCAAAATAATATCACAATCATTTTTATTTTTCAAAAATTTATTTTCTTTAAAGTAAGGTCGAGTTGAGTTTTCAAGGAGTCTCGTTCACTGGAAATCTTATCCCTCTCTTGCAAAACAATATCAAGTTTAGAATGAAGGTTCACCTAGAGGGGGGTGAATAGGTGAAGGCTAATCTAATGGTCACTTAATACCAAATGATGCGGAAGCTAAAACTAATTATGACCAAATTAAAACTATTACACTAAACACTATGTATAACACAAGAGTGTTGCCGAATTCCCCGTGAAGGGCTCTGGACAAACTCCTCTAGATTCCCCTTGAATGGGTTGAGGTGCCGCGTTGGCTCTCTTGGTTAAATACAAGTGTTAGTCAACAAACCCAAGCAAGTATACAATATGAGCACAATGAATATCAAGCATGTAAATGAAAGCACAATAAATAGCATGCAAGATATAAAAGAGACAAAGAGAGAGAGAGAGTGAGCAATCGCAAACACAAGGGATTTGTTTCGAGGTTCGAGCACACTTGCTCTACATCCCCGCCTTCGACACACGAAGGATTTTCACTATGCAAGATCCCACTGGATCTCTCCTCGGTGCCGCAACACCTACAAGCCCTCGGACTCTCTAGTCCCGTACACACCGCAAGCTCACTAGCTCGTCGAGGCCGCACCTCAAACCACCGAGTCCGCACCTGAACTCAAAACAACGCGCACACACACGTCCGCCTCCTCAAAATACAAGAAATGATCTCTTGGTGATCTAAACACTTTGATCACCAACAAAAGCTCTCACTACAACACTCCTATAAGATGAATAGCTCAATGGATGCTCAAGTGTTGGTGTGAGAAAACAAGGAAAGAGATGGTGGAAGAAAACTCAAGGAATCTCTTTTAAACACTCTTGATAAATCTCTCCTTTTGATTGGAAATATTTGCTCTAAATCAAGTGGAGGAAAAACTCTAAATAGTTCAGGAAAAACTGGTGAAAACCCACTTGAAAATCTTAGCTCAAAACAATGACAAGACCCCCAATTTATAGGCTGCCAGAAAACTAGCCGTTGGGATCTGTTAGAGCTGCCGGTCAACCGGTGCGGTCGACCGCCAACGGTCGGATTTCTGACCGTTGGAGCCACGGTCGACCGTCCGAGTCGACCGACCCACTGGAGCTGAGAGTCTAACTCTCTGTCGGTCGACTGGCGCGGTCGGCCGAACTTTCCAGAGAGCTCTGCTCTCTGGAGCGGTCGACCGGCACGGTCGGCCGTCCTCCAGTACACAAAGGCGTGCACGTTTGTGCACGTCGGTCGACCGGACCGGTCGGCCGACTCCTGTATTAGTCGACTATTAAAGGTCACTAGTCGACTTATACGAAGCCTGAAACAATTTTCTGGGATTTAAAACTTGGTCTTTTGGTTTAAATAAAATCCCATAAAATACATAAAAAATCTACAAAAATAGTTTTACCAATATACTTTGATAAACAAACATGCTTGCACAAAATCAAGGCATGTTATAAAAGATTGGACTATTTTTGTAACTTGGAAATATTTGGCTCAAGATAAAAACTGTATTTTCCAAAACATGTTTTCTAACTTTGTCTTTCCAAAACATCTTCAAATACAAAAACAAGATATTATAATTCATTTTAAGGCATAGTGTGTATGGATATGATCCACTACACAATCAAGATGAAATATCTATGTTTTTGTCATAAATCTCTAAACTTGGTTTTGGTTAAAAGATAAGTACATGAGAAACACCAAAAATCAAACTTGTATTTTTCAAAATGAAAAATCTTTTCTAAACTAAAAAATCTTTTATGAAAAGACAATTAAATCAAGAGTGTGTGTGTGATATGAACTTGAGCAATCCACCAACTATCTATCCTTTACATTTTATCTAAAAACAAAAACAAAATCTTATACCTAGACACAAGTCTTCATCTTCTTGAAGTCTTCACTTGAAGTCTTCTCATCTTCTTGACTTGGTCCAAGCTTGATCCAAAAGCTCCTTGGATCACACCGTGCTAGCTCCAAATCTTGACATTTTATCCTTTGTTGAGCTATGCACCTACTAAGATCTTGATAATAAATCTGTCACTAATTAAACACAAGATCATTAGTAAACATAACTTCATGAGTTGATCATCATCAAAACTAGGGTGATAGGCCTTTGGGCCAACAATCTCCCCCTTTTGATGATGACAAAACTCATGAGGTTATATATGCATGGATTAAAGTAAAGCTTCAAAGAAGCTCCCCCTTAACTCATGCATCTCAAATAAACAGAATAAATATGCAATGAGGCACATAAACATGTATGCAAGTATGGAGATAAAACATGCAACAAGAATAAATCAAAATCTTTTTCTCCTATTTGCAATTACAAAAACATATATGCATAAATAACAAGGAAGCAAAATACTTCTCCCCCTTAAGCAATGAAAGCATGCATAAAACATGCATATAAACTCAAATACTTCTCTCCCCTTTTGTCAATCATCAACAAAGGGTTCAAAGTAAAATCAAATCAAACAAATTTTTCTCCCCCTTTTTGTCAAAAATAAAAAGATCAAGAAGGGGTAATACAAATCAACAAAATGTTTTTTTTAAATTAATTTTTCTTAAACAAAAATTTTTAAAGGTTTCAGAGCTTTTGTAAAACAAACAAATTTTAAGATACCAAATTGAAAATAGTCATTATTGTAAAACATATTGATACCAATAGAATTTTAACAAATATGAAGTTGAATCATTTTGATATCAATGGTAAACATAATGATCCAAATTTTTTATTTTTCATCAAAAACTTTGTGCTTTTAAAATTGTGAGCCAATTGAAAGTTAAGCACATGAAAATCATATATATGTATGAGAAATGAGTATACCAAATGAAATTGATACATACATATATAAGAAACAAAATATGAGTATATACAAAATAAGTTCATATTGATACCAATTGAAACGATTCAATGATACCAATTGCATAGCAATAAGATCAAGTGTATATCTCATAACCTACCACCCTTCATATGCTCAAGATAGAAGATTTTTAATGAAGCATACAAGGTATAATCGCCCATCCATCCTCCCATAGATGGTAGGGTTTTCAAAGATAGATTTGAAAGTGGTTTAGTATTGAAAATCACTACCAAATGAGGAACAATAACTAGTTAAAATAATTTTTGAAAAACTAGTTAAAGATCCTTCAAAACATGAAATCAAAGCATATGTATTCCATGGATCATACCAAATACACAAATATGACACTCAAGATCTATAAAGCTCATAAAAAGGTGTTCATGAAACAAGGTCATGACAAAATGAATAAAATGTGAGGTACAAGAGTCATGTAAATAGCATTTTCATGAAAATAGACATTGAAGCTCAAATCATGAATAACATTTTATAAAAAAAAACATAAGAAATTATTTTCATTAAAAAAACTAATCTTATGGTATATGTATGATTTATCCAATCCTAACAATACACATACATATCCCAAACATAAAAGAGTCTATCAAATGTATTTGCATGAAGGCAAGAGACTCACGGGTATACATATATATTTATTAGATTTGAATAAAAGATACATATACATGAAGTAAAACACAAAAATTGGCAAAGCATGTATAAATGAGAATCATCAAAACTAGCCTATACATGTGCATATAGTGGGTACAAATAAGCATGAAGTGCAAACATATGTAAGTCACGTGTAACTCACTATTTGTACATGTATAATACAAGTTTTGATAAAAACTAAATCTAAGCATGTTTTTACCACATGAAGCACAAAAATACATAAAACATGAACATGCTCAAAATAATATGAATGAACAAGCATGAACATGAATAAAAAGGGAGTTTAGAGATTGTTACCAACTCCAAAGCTCCAAACATGGTGGTCATCCCACCAAAACTTCCTTGATAGCGGTGCATTCAATATATGTGTCCATCAAGTCCAAGTGCATCCACCATCAAGGCACCAAATCTCTCACGTCTTGAGAGATCCCTCACCTACATCAAAAACATGGGGTGGGGGTTTTGGTACCCATATTTCTTGGGTCCTTTGGGGTTAGTCTTGTAAGGAACCCAAACATTCTTATTCTTAGCAAAATTAAAATGATCTAATCTATCGTAACAATATTTTGCTAAATGGCCTTTGCGGCCACAATGTGTACATTTGCACACCTTAGGATGCTTATGTGAATGTATGTGATCGTGTTGTGCAACATAAGCAAATGCATGATGAGAGTGATGTGCATGAACATGAGGAGTTTGTTTCTTTGCAAACAAGGACTCCAACCTAGTATGGTTAAATGCACAAGAGTTCAAAGTTGAACTCAAACAATCCATTTTATTTTTCAAAACTTTTATCTCATTAGTGGTGGTATGTAAAGCATGATGAGATAAAGGATCATTTTTCTTTTTCTTTTTCGAAACAAATTCTTTTTCTTTTTCACAAATCTTTCTTTTTAAAGAATTGTTTTCATTTAAAACAATTTCTTTTTGAGTTTCCACCAAAATAATTTTATCTTTCAAAATAGTGTTCCCTTCAGACAAATCATTTAATTTAGTCATAAGGGAAACATTTTCATTTTTCAAAAACTCATTTTCTTTTTCTAAGCATGCAATGTTAGATTTAAAAGAATCTTGTTCTATATGCATGCAAGCAATGCCCTTTTTCAAATTTTTATTATTTTTCTTAATCATGTCATATTTCTCAAGCAATAATTGGCAAAATGAAGTGAGCTCATCATATGACATGTTATCATCTTCTACCTCGGATTCGGTAGTTACCTCAAGGGGGTTATCCCCTTGGACCATATAACACTTGTTGGAGGTGTCGCTTCCAACATCCGAGTCACTCCCCGCATAGTATTGATCATTTTCGCTAAGGGAGAGGAGGGTGTTCCAAACTACAAAAGCCAAATCAAGATTAGCAACCCTAGATAAATAATCATCATTTAGGGTAGATCTTAAAGCATGTAGGGCTTTTGTATTAGCCTCAATGTTCTTACCATTTAAACAATATACATTATTAGTTGTGGCAAGATAAACATGAATGCCTAGGGCTTTGAGGTACAAAGACATCTTAACCTTCCAAATTTGGATGTTAAGAATGTCAAAAGTGGGTGGTGACATGAAGTCCATGGTGTGTGTACAAAAATATTGTGATTAGCCTAAAAATGAGGATCTTTAACTCTAGGTTGTTAGACCAAATCAGAGTACCAAGCTCTGATACCAATTGAAGGTTCACCTAGAGGGGGGGTGAATAGGTGAAGGCTAATCTAATGGTCACTTAATACCAAATGATGCGGAAGCTAAAACTAATTATGACCAAATTAAAACTATTACACTAAACACTATGTATAACACAAGAGTGTTGCCGAATTCCCCGTGAAGGGCTCTGGACAAACTCCTCTAGATTCTCCTTGAATGGGTTGAGGTGCCGCGTTGGCTCTCTTGGTTAAATACAAGTGTTAGTCAACAAACCCAAGCAAGTATACAATATGAGCACAATGAATATCAAGCATGTAAATGAAAGCACAATAAATAGCATGCAAGATATAAAGAGACAAAGAGAGAGAGAGTGAGCAATCGCAAACACAAGGGATTTGTTTCGAGGTTCGAGCACACTTGCTCTACATCCCCGCCTTTGACACACGAAGGATTTCCACTATGCAAGATTCACTGGATCTCTCCTCGGTGCCGCAACACCTACAAGCCCTCGGACTCTCTAGTCCCGTACACACCGCAAGCTCACTAGCTCGTCGAGGCCGCACCTCAAACCACCGAGTCCACACCTGAACTCAAAACAACGCGGACACACACGTCCGCCTCCTCAAAATACAAGAAATGATCTCTTGGTGATCTAAACACTTTGATCACCAACAAAAGCTCTCACTACAACACTCCTATAAGATGAATAGCTCAATGGATGCTCAAGTGTTGGTGAGAGAAAACAAGGAAAGAAATGGTGGAAGAAAACTCAAGGAATCTCTTTTAAACACTCTTGATAAATCTCTCCTTTTGATTGGAAATATTTGCTCTAAATCAAGCGGAGGAAAAACTCTAAATAGTTCAGGAAAAACTAGTGAAAACCCACTTGAAAATCTTAGCTCAAAATAATGACAAGACCCCCAATTTATAGGCTGCCAGAAAACTAGCCGTTGGGGTCTGTCAGAGCTGCCGGTCGACCGGTGCGGTCGACCACCAACGGTCGGATTTCTGACCGTTGGAGCCACGATCGACCGTCCGGGTCGACCGACCCACTGGAGCTGAGAGTCTAACTCTCTGTCGGTCGACCGGCGCGGTCGGCCGAACTTTCCAGAGAGCTCTGCTCTCTGGAGCGGTCGACCGGCACGGTCGGCCGTCCTCCAGTACACAAAGGCGTGGACGTTTGTGCACGTCGGTCGACCGGACCGGTCGACCGACTCCTGTATTAGTCGACTATTAAAGGTCACTAGTCGACTTATACGAAGCCTGAAACAATTTTCTGGGATTTAAAACTTGGTCTTTTGGTTTAAATAAAATCCCATAAAATACATAAAAAATCTACAAAAATAGTTTTACCAATATACTTTGATAAACAAATATGCTTGCACAAAATCAAGGCATGTTATAAAAGATTGGACTATTTTTGTAACTTGAAAATATTTGGCTCAAGATAAAAACTGTATTTTTCAAAACATGTTTTCTAACTTTGTCTTTCCAAAACATCTTCAAATACAAAAACAAGATATTATAATTCATTTTAAGGCATAGTGTGTATGGATATGATCCACTACACAATCAAGATGAAATATCTATGTTTTTGTCATAAATCTCTAAACTTGGTTTTGGTTAAAAGATAAGTACATGAGAACACCAAAAACCAAACTTGTATTTTTCAAAATGAAAAATCTTTTCTAAATTAAAAAATCTTTTATGAAAAGACAATTAAATCAAGAGTGTGTGTGTGATATGAACTTGAGTAATCCACCAACTATCTATCCTTTACATTTTATCTAAAAACAAAAACAAAATCTTATACCTAGACACAAGTCTTCATCTTCTTGAAGTCTTCACTTGAAGTCTTCTCATCTTCTTGACTTGGTCCAAGCTTGATCCAAAAGCTCCTTGGATTACACCGTGCTAGCTCCAAATCTTGACATTTTATCCTTTGTTGAGCTATGCACCTACTAAGATCTTGATAATGAATCTGTCACTAATTAAACACAAGATCATTAGTAAACATAACTTCATGAGTTGATCATCATCAAAACTAGGGTGATAGGCCTTTGGGCCAACATAGAAGACAAATTCTTATTTTCTTCTTTTAATTTAAAGCTTTTCTTTTTCAAAACTTGGTACTTTTTAAGTAAAATTTCACAAACTATGAAAAGCTCTTCATTTAATGCATCGACATCTATACTATCATGATCATCAGTAGAAAAGCTAGCACAATCATCTAATTGAGTTTCCGAACGTACCTCAAGAGAGTCATTCTCTTGGACCATATAGCACGCTTCATCGAATTCTTTTTCACTAGATTCCTTCTTCACATATTTTGTCGTTTGTAGCTTGAGAGATGTCAAAGTATTCCATACTGCAAAAGCGGAATCACAATGAGAAACCATTATAAGATATTCTTTGCTAAGAGAATGCTTTAGTGCATCTAGGCTTGTGCATTGACCTCTATGTACTTGTGATTACCAAGATAAGATTTCTTTGTAGTGACAAGGTAAACATGCATTCCTATGGTCCTAAGATACATACTCATCTTAAGCTTCCATATATCGATATTAGAAATATCAAACATGGGAGGGGTAAGATAATCCATGAGAGTATAAACTATGTGTACAAATGCAAATACTAGATTAGCTAACCAAGATCTCACTCCTAGGTGGTTAAACCTAATATCAAGAGCGTAGGCTCTGATACCAATTGAAAATACACCTAGAGGGAGAGTGAATAGATGTATGACTAATCTAATGACAAATGATGCGGAATTAAAAACTAATTGCAACACACTATGTGTAACCAAAGAGTGTAGCTGAATTCCCGGTGAAGGGCTCTAGACTAACTCCTCTTGATTTCTCTAAATAAGAGTTGAGGTGTTATATGAAGCTCTCTTGGTTCAACACAAGTATGGGCACACAATCAATACCAAGCATATATGATATCAGCAATATGAATCAATGCAAGATATAAAAGAGAGAGTTTAGAGATAGTGGATCAATCGCAAATATCGAGATATGTTTTGAGGTTCGAGCCACTGCAAATTCCGAGAAGCAGGTGGACGAGCAGAGGGAAGAGACGGCGCGCGAGCGCGAGCGCAAGCGGGCGGCCTGTAAGCGTGAGGAGGCCGTGTTGGAGAGAGACGTGTCAAACCACATTCATAACCATCTCCTCGCCCAGCTCGAGGTCCTACGAAGGTCCCAGTCTTCTCATGACCACATAACTGGAGGATCTCAAGATGACCAGTCATCACCTCGCCTCAGCAACTCCACCTGCGTCAAAACTAATCACAAGCGTGATCAGTCCTATGCGCCCAGTGACAGCGAGCACTCCGAGTCTTCTGAATCACGCAAGGCCATGAAAATTCTGTGCATCGAGGACATCGCTAAGTTGGTTCAGGAGCCATCGAAGGAGCAAACCGATAGCTCCGTCACGATGTGGATTCATGCAGTCTAAAAATTTTCAGCTCCCCACTCTCGGAAGAAATCATGGCTCACCATTTCCTGAGAAAATTTGTGATGCTGAGCTTCGATCTCTACTCCGGAGCGATAACCCCATCCAACATCTTCGGTACTACTAGGATAAGATGGTGGTCCACTCGCATGACGACCTCCTTATAAGCCAGTATTCCCCTCTAGCCTCAAGGGGGTCGCCTCTGACTGATTTTACTCTCTTTCGAGCTACACACTTCGAGACTCTGAGGAGGTGCAAGATTTCTGCAACTAATTCGCTGCCCAACGCGAAATCAAGGAAAACAACAATCACCTACTTACCGTTAAGATGAAGCCTGGAGAGAGTTTGAAGCATTACGTCAGTTATTTCCAGAGGCAGATGGCTCATATATATAACTGCAATGAAGATGTTGCAATGGCAGCATTCATCAGTACGTTACAGGTCACTACTACAAGCACTTGGTGAAATACGAAGTCACCAAGATGAGGGACATACTCTTTCAGATCCAGAAGTATATCCAGATTGAGGACATGACCCAGAATCGCTATCTTCATTTTACACTGAGTACTTCCAAATGCCCATGTGAAGTAAAAAAATGAAAAGAGTCATGTGTGGTGAATGGATTAAAGTGTCGTGTTGCTAACGGGCCGTGTTCATGAGGAGGAATGCAAAGCAAGCTTTTGGTATTTTATTTCAAAAATCAAGTCGTGTTTCTGTTTTTTTAAAAAAATAAAAGAATATGATTTGGTTGAGAAGTTGGTTTAAGGATTTAGAAAAGGAAAATAAAGAAAGTTTCAAAAAGGATGAATTAGGGTTTAAGGAAAAACAATGACAATTCGAGCAAAGAAGATGAGTTTTTTATAAGGAGGAGAAATCCGAGCTCACTAATCTACTCTTCCATTACGTAATCTTCTCTTGAAAGTTTCACGTCTCAATTGGATCATCAGCAAAAATATAGCCTTTGAGCTATGAAAATATTTAAGTAAAACAAATGAGATAGAATTTACAAAATTTAACTTCTTTAGTCACTGTTCTTAAATTGAATGTTAAACCATCAAGATATTCAAGTATGGTTTAAAAAAAAGTTTAAAAAATAATTTCTAAATGAGAATTAAAAATCAATACTCATCCTCATGTGCCTTCAAGAACATTCGCAGAATGCAAGACTTGAACTAAGTATGCAAATGAATCAATCAGTTTTTATCATAAAATTCGATCAAGAAGAAGATAAAGTGGAGAAGAGAGAGTTGTGAGCCCAGAAAATGTGTTTAGTTACTCATAGTAAAACTTAAATGAAAAGAGAAATAAATGAATAATATTGACATACCAAATAAGATCAGGATGATAATCTTGTAAGACTTGAATCCTTCCTAGATGTCACTTCAATTATAAGTTACGACTCTCCTTCTCACTCACTATCTTTTCTGGACTAGACTAAAACCAAAAAAAAATAAAATGAAGATTACACTTGGTCAACAACTAACTAACAAAATCTTAGTCTTAAAAATGAAAACTCTTAAATCTAGTTCCCTTTCGTGTGTCCTCTGCTCTGCTCTGGTGGGATATCTATAGGAGGAGATGAGCGCCAAAGCAAGGTGGAGGATAAGGGCAAAATCTCTGGCCCAACAGCCAGAAATCTGCTTTAATCTGGTCGTTGGGACAGCGTTTTGAGCGCTTGATATCCCCTATTCTGTTATCTCTATTTCTTCAGATATGATTGCTTCTAAGATCTCTGAATTCAAGCATAACTCTGTTGATTGCTTGGGCTAGAAAATTCTATCTTTAAAAATCCGGATTAAATGGGATATAATTGGCTTTTTCTTCTCTTTTTCCATTAATTACAACATGCAAACCATTAGACAATATATTGATTAAATAACAAAGTTTAAATAAGAATAAATATGAAAATATGACATAAAATATGCAATGTACATGAATAATCACACCCCACACTTATCTTTTACTCGTCCTCGAGTAAAAATCAAAAGACTAATAAATTATTGAGCCGCTTTCGCAGGTCACGCGACCACATTGAGCATATGTAACAACCTTTAAACCTTTAGGTTTTCTTTAGAGGAGGAGTTATAGTCTCCTGAAGGTTTTCAGTGGATTATACCCACAAAATTTAAAATAGAAAAATGTTAGTATTTTTGAAAAATTCCTTTTAAAAGAAAAATGAATTTTTGATAAACTTTTGCAAAAAACTTAAGTGATTTATAAGTCATAAGTTCATCAAATTATTCAAGCCTAAACTTAGTCTCGATATAAAAACTTGTAATCATTAAAGTTAAGGATTCAAACTGTATTTCTCTTAATCTATTATTTTACCCTAAATCATATGCACCTTGTGATTGCGAAATATTTTGCTTTGAATTCTTTAACTATAACGCTTATGCCTTATTGTTTTGATTATGACAATATTTATCATTTAGTTTTATTAGGCTTTCTAATTCACCCATGTAATGAGCCTTTAGCACGAGAAAACAAAATTAGACCACAAAATTAAGGTTTTTATTGGTGATATGAGCCACTTTTATGTGTGAATAATTATGTTTTATGAGGCATAACTACCCAGCTTAATCAGAGGATTTTTTGAATATATATTTTTTCTTCTTTTTTTTTATAAGACACGAGAGTCTTTATTTTGAATGCTAAGTGTGTAATTGTATAAAGTGCATATATCCTCAAGGTAAAAATCAAGACCAAATTACTATTCTAATTTTTTTTCCTAAACATAGAAATTAAACAAGTAATCTTATTTTAACTAAGTATTAAGAAATTATAATTATGATTCTCCTAATCTTAAGATTATCTTATTTTTTTTAAAAAATAGATCAAAATATTGTTTCCCACTTCAAAAAGTTTTCTTTTATCATGTTAAATATTAGTGCTCCTCTTCACACCTATCTCATGCATTGTCTTCAATATATGAATGAAATCCATAAATACATAAAATAAAATGTAAAAAGGAGTGATGTTACCGATACATTGGGTCAAACAGACCCATTGCCGTCTCATTTTACGGCACTAATTTCAAGAACGGTTTAAGGTGTTGACCATTAATTTTGAATTCATTACCATTCTTACAGTCGTAGATCTCTACAACACCATGTGAAAACACGACTCTCACAATGAATGACTCTTTCCATCTTGATTTCAGCTTTCCTGAAAAAAGATGAAGTCTAGACTATATAGTACGACTTTTTGTCCGGGGACAAAAGTTTTCCTTATGATAAATTTATCATGAAAGACCTTAACCCTATTTTTCGTTATTTTCGCATTTTTCATAGGCTTCGTTTCTCCCTTAAGTTCAGAAATTTGCTGTTTTCGAATTTCACCGGCCTTATCTAGATCAAAATTCAATTGCTTAAATGCCCATAACGCCCGGTGTTCAAGTTCAATAGGTAGGTGGCAAGAATTTCTAATAACTGATCTATAAGGGGACATCCCTAAAATTATTTTGAAAACGGTCTTGCAGGCCCATAAGGCATCTACCAGTTTGGTGGACTAATCTTTCCGATTTTGACTCACAGTCTTCTTCAAAATAAGTTTGATTTGTCTGTTAAAGACCTTTACCTGCCAACTGGTTTGAGGATGATATGGTGTGGACATCGCGTGTGTGATGTTATATTTCCGCATAAGAGCTTCAAAAGATGTATTGCATAAATAAGTACCATTGTCATTTATTATAGCACGAGGGTTTTGAAGTGCGAGAAAATATTCTGTTTCAAAAACTTGACAATAATCTTGTTGTCATTTGTTTTGCTAGGAATGACTACAACCCACTTAGACCAAAATGTATTAGTTCCCAAATGAATTAGGAAAATGACCCATGAAGTCAATGCCCCAAACATCGAAAAGTTCTATTTTTAGAACTGGGTTGAGGGGCATCATGTTACGTTTTGAGATCGTAAATATCATTTACATCTTGGGCACGCCCTGCGGAACTCAAAGGCATTTTTGAATAAAATGGATCAATATAACTCACTCTGTAATATCAATAATCTTGCGGGGATCAAAGTGTCTGCCACATACAAGCCGAGGCAGAAGGAAAGAACACTCTTGACTTTCTCGTCGGGAATTCATCTCCTATGATTTGGACGGAACACTATTTACAAAGATATGGTTCCTTCCAAAAGAAATACCGGACTTGAGATAAGAACCAGTAGAAATCTTGTTTTGTTTAGTGAGATGGTGTTTGGTTTGTGACTAAGTAGTTGACTATATCAGGAAACCATGATTCCCTAAAGGCAATCAAGAGTTGTTCGTCGGGAAAATTGTCATTGATTGACAATTCATTGCAAAGAGCCCGACTCGGTGAGCCCGACATCACCCCTCGAGCCACCGATGAGCTCGATTTCCCTTCAATATTGGAAGCTTCTGGAAGACTCCTCTAATACAGCTCAATGACGGGATTCTCAAAAACCACCAGATCAAATCCAAACTGCATAGATGAACTCGGCCAACAGATCTTATCTCCGGCCAATAGATCTTATTGATCATATCTTTAGCAAACAGATCTTATCTCTTGTAAACTGATCATATCTTCGGCAAACAGATCTTATCTCCTGTCAACTGATCATATCTCCGCCAATAGATCTCATCTCCTGTCAACTGTTCTTATCTCCAGCGAACAAGTCAAATGGTTACAACTAATAAATCAGGACGTTGAGATCACGACTAATCGCCCAGTTTAAACAGTCATCCAAAGCGATTTCTCTTACCTGTTTGGTTAAGGGTAGAAGTGAGGAAGGGAAGAAGTGGCAAAAGTTCCCTTTGAAACTTGAGAATTGGTTAGTAAGTTTTTCGGTGTTTGGATGTTGTTGGGAAGTGTGATTTGAAAATGTTATGTTTTTTCGGTGTTTGAATGGTAATGTGAAAATGGAAGTGGAAAAGTTGACCATAAAGTTGACCGCAAAATAATATTAAAATAAAAATTAATTAAGAAAAATAAAAAAATGGACTGTAATTAGAATACAAGTGAGATTTACATGATCAAAAAATTAACTGTTTTGTGCTACAAGTTATTACAAATGAGATTTACATGACCATAAAATTAACTGTAGCACTTTGAAAGTGAGGAAATGATTGTGTAAAAGAGATAAGAGAAAAGGTAAAAAAGTTTTCTTATTTTCTTTTTCTGGTGTTTGAATAGATAGGAAAGTGAGCAATTATACTTCACTGTTTCCTTACTTTCGCTCACTTCCTTGCAACAAAACACCCCTTATATAAATACTTCGCCATCTTAAAAAAGAGAGTATTTGAATAAAAGAATAACATAGCGCACATGGAACCATAAAAGAGTACTTTATTTTCTGTTTGTAAATCTTTCGAATTAAAATAAAATATTTCTCTTTTATGATTTTTCTCTTTCAAATTTTCACGTTAAATCTCTGATTTTTCATGATATTCGCTGGTCTGTGCGCGCTTTGCAGCTTGGCGCACATGAAAAATCTTTGGCGAATTTCCCACGACATTTGAATTTCCCACAGCACAGAGTCAGAGAGAAAGACGTTGGAGTGTGTATTTTTCTTCTATCAGATTCTGGGTAATCTCAAACCCGACTTTTCTTTTTCTTTTTGGAACGAAAAAATCAGTGCCCTTTTTCTTTAAAGATCGATTCGTTTCTTTTTCTGTCAGCAGTGATGGTAGAGAAGCAGATGACTGGCCACCGAGTGGATCGATCCATCTGCGATTGGTTCTGGGATTGCCTCGTCTCTCAGGGCGGGGATTCATCCAAGGTAAATACAGTTCTTTTCCGTAAATGGGCACTAACATACTCCGATTTTTAGGGTTTTTCGTTCTTGTATCTCGTAAGTTGTGGCGATTGAGTAGGTATTCAGGGTTTTCGATGATGATTTTTAGTGATTTCACGCGATAGAGATATTGGTCTGTTAGATGCTACTCTGGAATGATTTTTTGTGTGTAATTTGGATCCATCTTTAGGGTTTTGGATAATGGTTTGTGGAATTTATTCACAAGGACGCCACCGTTTGGTAAATGCCACTACATAGCCTTTGCCGGAACTTTTGTGATTTTTTGTGAGTTTGCGTCAAATTATGTAGTTTTTCTTTTTGGAATTTTATGAAACTTTAAGTATCTTTTGATAGATAATTATGTTGATTTTATGTATTAAAAGTAACCATTTTTTTTAGACTCCACTTGTAATTTATTTTCTCCATAAGTAGGTCGGAAAGAGTTTCACTTTTAGGATTCGGAGAGTGATATTTGATGTATTTTTGTGGCAATTGAGTAGATTTTACCATTGATTGCATCCCCGACACACTATATGTTTCAAATCTTCCGCGAGGGGATCACATTCTTGGCATGTACGCAGGTGGAGATGCCTTCTTTGATGGGAATTTAGATGAGATCATTCAACTTCTCTTTTATAGTTGGAATTATCTGCTTGTATTCGTATACCAATTTTTGACTTGAATATATCTTAAGTAAGTTTAGTTAAATGAAGAATGTTGCACTTGATAATCAGTATTCCTATTTCTTTCTTTTGTTTATACCAATTGGCTCTGTAAAAGCTCCAACATCTACTTATTAAGAAACATATTCATGGTCATCAATTACCATTCACTTTTCCATTGGTATTTTAGCAAACTTACATAATTGGCAGCATGTGTTTTCCCTAAAATGAATCATGAGATTTGCGGGAAATGTATATTGGAATCTGATAATTAGGGCTAGATATTGATTCTAAAGACATTAAAGCTAGTCATTTTTAAAATCAGTCATGAAACTCACGGCAAAATGCATATTGGAAACTGATAATTAGAGCTAGAGATTGATTCTGAAGACGTTAGAGCTACTCAAATTTAAAGGCTTACTGGTCAACTGTTGATGCTATACTATGCTATTGTTCTGTTTGGCTTGTAAAGTAATCTACATTTGCCCTGTGAAAAAATGCTGCCAGTAAATCTATAAAGATTTTCCCTGGAAGAAAACATTATATTGATCTACAAGAATCAAGTGTGCACTAATTGTTGTGAGCACCATATTGGGCTGATTTGGAGTGATTTGCATGTCACACATATCTTTTGATTCTATCTGGCATAGTTATTTTGTTTTATCATATGTATGGTGTTGGAGAACATATCATATAGACTGCAGCTTAGTATGTTCTCAGTCCTAGTCAGATGCAATGGTTACAAATATCGTTTGGTCTGATATAACTTTTGGCACTTATAGGATAATGTTCATTGAGCTTCACTGACCCCAACTTTTGGTACTTATATTTGTGTTCATTGTGCTGAACATAGTAATATCACTCTACTCTTTTCTTTGTTAGAACTTATTGCATATTAAGATGGTGCACATAACTTGGGTTGCATTTGTGTGTGAACAAAAATGAATACATGTTTAATGTTTTGAGATTTGACTTTTTTTGTAAAGATTCTTTACTAGAGTTGTTTACTTATCTTTCATGAGATATTGCAAAAGAGGATAGACGTCTGTTTGCACCATAAGTTGTCAATTTGCCATGTCAGAGAAGGAGGAAAATAGAAATACAATCTTTTTGTGATTAGTGATCTATAGAGTATTTGTTTCATGCAATTAACTTGCCCTATTGCAGTTATTGTGGATAGAATAAAACTTTTTCGTGGTTTTGTGTGATTAGTGATACAAAAAGTATTTGTTTTATGCAATCAACTTACTCCATTTCATATATTTTGGATAGGATAAAATTTTTCCGTGAATTTATTGGAGTCTACTAGAATACCGCCGGCGGTGAAAAACCGACCGACGACAAAGAAAATGGGGGAGGTGAAGAGGAGAAATGAGAGGGAGGGAGAGAAGGAGGGGGCAGTGATGGAAGGAAGAGGAGGAAGAAAGGGGAGGGAAGAGAAGGAAAGAGGGGAGAGGCCAGTAGTGAAAAGAGGAGGAGGAGAAGAGGCAGAAGGAGGGGGAGGAGAGAGAGAAAGGGCAACGATGGTGATGGAGAAGAGGCGCTGCTCTTTCTTTTTTTTGGTTGACGAAGTGAGGGGACAGACGGACGGACAAATTTTATATAAGAGTCACGGGAGAAAACCTCCCTCGCTTTGCTCAGTCGGTTTTGATTAAGTTTCTTTTAATTATTTGGACTATCCACACAACAAACTCCGTTAGTGCACTGTTCACTGCCTGTCCCATGTCAGGATAAAGGAGGAGGGTTGTGGTAGGCCTGTGACAACCAACGTAAAATATTGTCACATACTATGAATATGAACCAAGAACTAAATTTCCTTGGGGTGTTCCCTACTGAGTGACGCGCTACATCAGAGCCCGGGTGTAGTAAAAGTGGGCAAGAGTTGCTAGATCATCGTCCAGAAGTGAAGCGCCACATTGGCGCCCGGATGTGGTGTCAAATGAGTAAGTTTTCCCTTACCCACTTAGTCTCCTACACACATAAAATACTAACATTTCTTCTAATCATAGCATCAACTAACTCTGCTAATCTACCTATAAGAGAACCATTATAGAGCTTTGGAGTTATAAACTTTGGTATACTGGTAGAGATAGAAATCATAATGGGGTGGGTCATGGGTGTGATCATAGATAAACAATTGCTTGAGGATGTAATGGAGGTTAGGAGGAAGGGTGATGGGATTTACTAGTTAAACTTATTTTAGGTAAAGAGATTTTTAATGTTATTAATGTCTATGCATCGCAAGTAGGATTTGATGAGTCTAGTAAGCGTTAATTTTGGGAGGATTTAGATGAGATATTGCAAGGGATACCCATTAGAGAAAAGCTCTTCATAGGCGGTCACCTCAATGGGCATGTAGGAACTAGTTGTTATGGGTTTGACAGTGTATACGGAGGATTTGGTTTTGGGAAAAGAAATGAACCAGGTAACTCGATTCTAGATTTTGCTTTATTATATGATTTGATCTTAGTAAATACTTGGTTTAGGAAGAGTGAGTCTCACTTGATCACTTTAGAAGTGGATCAATTGCGAGCCAAATAGATTTCTTTTTAACTAGGAGAGTTGATAGAGGTAGTTGCATTGATTGTAAGATAGTACCGGGTGAGAGTGTAGTAACCCAACATAGATTCTTGGTTTTAGATGTTTGGATTAGAAGGAGATTTAAAAAGATTAAACGTAAGTTAGATTCTATGATTAAGTGGTGACAACTAAAAGAAGGTAACCAAAGAGTGTTTGTAGATCGAGTGGTACATGAAGCAGATTGGAAAGCCTAAGATGATTTCAATACAACATGGAACAAAATTGTTAGCTACATTAAACGAGTAGTTAAAGATGTACTTGGTGAGTCACGGGGTGGTGCTCCACCATGTAAGGATACATCATGATGGAATGAAGAGGTAAAAGCTGCCATTAAGATCAGACGAGACTCTTACAAAGATTTGAAAAAAATTATGATGAAATGAGTTTTGAGAGGTATAAGCTAGCCAAGAAGGAGGCTAAGAAAGCTCTTCAGAATGCAAGAGCTAAAGTGTACAAAGAAGTGTATGAGAAGTTGGACACCAAAGAGGTTAACAAGGATATATATAGAATTGCTCGAATAAGGGAGAGAAAGACCAGAGACTTATGTACTGTGAGGTGTGTCAAAGATGAGGATCAGAAGATTTTAGTTTGGGATGAAGAAATCAATAAAAGATGGAGAGAGTATTTTGACAGATTGTTCAATGGTAGTTCTACTCAAGATTTGGATGACTTTACCATTCAGTGTCAGGATATGAACCGTAATTATATGCGCAGAATTAGCGAATCTGAAGTTAAAGAGGCCTTGAAGAAAGTCAAGAAAAGCTGTTGGCCTGAATAGAATTCCTATTGAAGTATGGAAATGCTTAGGAGATGAGCGTGAGATGCCTGACAAATCTCTTTAAAAAGATCTGACTAACTAAACAGATGCCAAATGAGTGGAGGAAGAGTATCCTAATACCTTTCTATAAGAACTAGGGTGATATCCAAAGTTGTTCAAACTACCGTGGAATAAAGCTCATGTGTCACACCATGAAACTTTGGGAAAATGTAATTGAACATAGGTTAAGGCAGAATGTTAAAATTTCAGAGAACCAGCTTGGGTTCATGCTGGGACGATCGACGACAGAGGCTATCCATTTGCTTCGTTAACTTATAGAGTGATTTCGAGAGAGGAGGATAAATTTGCATATGGTCTTTATTGATTTAGAAAAAGCTTATGATAAGGTGTCAAGAGAGGTATTATGGTGGACATTGATGAAAAAGGGAGTTCCCATCAAATATATTGACATAATCATGGACATGTACGATGGAGTAGTGACAAATGTCAGAACTTGTAGAGGCATAACAAATGATTTTTCTATCACAATTGGATTGCATCAAGGATCTGCATTGAGTCCATTCTTGCCATAGTGATGAATGAGTTTACTAGAGCTATTCAGGATGAGATACCGTGGTGCATACTATTTGCTGATGATATTGTCCTAGTCGATGAGATGAGAGCTGGGGCAAATGCCAAATTGGAGTTATGGAGGCAAACTCTAGAATCTCAAGGTTTTTGATTAAGTAGGCCAAAACAGAGTATATGTAGTGCAAATTCAGTAAACAGGGAATCAGAGATTATAGTATTGTGACATTAGATGGATAAGGAATACGATGAGCAGTCATTTTAAGTACTCGGGTTTTATTATCCAAAAGAATGGGGAGATCAATAGTGATATCCAACCATAAGATCCAAGCCGGCTGGTTGAAATGGAGGAGTTCAACAGGAGTTTTATGCGACCGTAACATCCCGTTATGGCTGAAGGGAACATTTTATCGGACTGCTATTAGGCCAGCTTTATTATATGACACAGAATGTTGGGTTATAAAGAGATATCATGCCCAGAAGATTAGTGTAGCGGAGATGTGCATGCTTCGTTGAATGTGTTGTAACACGAGGAGAGATTAAGTGAGAAATGAGAATATTCGTACTAAGATAGGCGTAGCCCCTATAGAAGAGAAGATGAGAGAAAACCACACGGTTCAAAGTCTCGGCCGAGTTGGAGACGAGTCGGCCGAGTCGTATCCGTCTCAGCCCGCTCCGAGACGAGTCCGAGTCACGAGTCGGTTGACTCAACTCAGAGGAGACCGACTCGGCCGAGAATCGGAGTTGACTCGGTCGACTCGGCATTATGATGATGACTTTGTGTTTCATCGCAATTCAATGTGAAAATAACTACATTAGTATGTATTTATGAATGTAGTTTGTGCAATTTACTATATTGTGCATGTATTTTGATATGCTTCTACCGACGACGTGTGTATTTATGTTTTCGCTTTATGTTTAGTGTACTAGGTGATATATTTTGGACATGTGATACAGGAATGTGGATGTCTACATTTTTTTAAGATTTGTCGTGATTTTTTCAGAATTTTTTGAACTTTCTATGTAGCGTTTTGCGCGTATCGCTTGATACCGATCCGAGTCGCCGAGACCGATCCGTCTCAGTGCCCGCCGAGTCGGCGGCCGAGACCGCGACTGTGAACCATGGAAAACCGCCTACGATGGTTTGGTCACGTACGACGTAGACTTATAGATGTGCCAGTCCGGCGAGTAGAGCATATCAAATTAGGGTAAGTTAAAAGAGCGCAGGGGAGACCGAAGAAAACATGGATGGAGGTGATACGACAAGATATAAAGGCTAAAGGTCTTAATGAAGACATATTGCTCGATAGGAATGAGTGGAGAAAGTTGATTCATATGCTCGATCCGGCGTAATTTTCTTTTAGTTCATGTAGCCTACCCCAAATACTTGGGACAAATGGCTTAGTTGTTGTGGGCTACCCCTACAATAACATCTTACCATGCATTTTAACTGCATTGATGAATATGTGAATCAGAGATAAAGTTGGATATTCTGAGGTCTCTGTTGGACGAAATAAAATAAAATGATGTCGCTTAACCCATTTATACCAAGTGGGTTGTTTAGTGTTTATTTGTGATGTCGCTTAACCCATTTATATCAAGTGGGTTGTTTAATGTTTACTTCTGTATAGAATTCTGCGCTACATTATAGTTGCAAAATTACTACTAACCAACTCTAATGTTGACCTGTGCTGTGTGTCAAATACACTGAAGATTACTCTACATAACTAACTGACAGGAATCTTTTGCTCTCCAGTAGAGTAAGACTTTGTTATTTAACTTATTTATGTTTAATGTTCAGTTTTTTGCAGTTCCTCTGCAGAGTGGCAGATGTTTTGACCGATCATCTTGGAGAGTTAAATGAGGACTTGATAAAGGATAATTTTGTTATAGTATATGAGGTAATTTTGTGTAAAGCATTTCTGATAATGTTGTCGCCACATTTCATCCTTTTTTCTCTGGTGCTAGATTCTAAAGTTATTTAAATATATCAAGTATCAACATAAGAAGCATCAGTACTGGAAATTCATACCACAACTCAGACATCTTTCTACTGTAATGTTTAGTTGTTTGCCATTGTCACCTTACATGCAGTTATGTAATTTATTACATATGGAATTATTTGGATCAGTCTAGTTATGAAAGTAAAAGTACTTAATATAAAACCACTGTTGTCATTTTTTTTTTCTAGATAAACAGCGAGGCACTATCCCCCTTGTGTTTGATTGAAAAAGAAATTAACAAAACAATTCTCAGAATAGAGTTACAACATATATGGCATTTCACACAAACTTCTCAATATAGACAATGAATGCATCCTATATTCTGCATCGACACGCACAATGTTACTTGTGGTCCAAGCTCATCCCACCATTCATAATGAGATTTGCTTAAAAAAGTGTGCCATAAAGGACCCATAGATACCAGACTTCGTTGTTGCATGGTCGATGGAAAATTCACCTCAATCAACCAATTTGCCGTGATTCAACACCCTAGCCCTCCCTGGCTGTGTTGAGAGTCGATCAAGAGAGATTGTGATCCCATCTGATAGGGATGCCTTGTCCTACCAGAAAGTCGCATGAAATGAGGAAGCAGGTTGCTCCCTCCAACCCCACTAACTGTTCTAGGATACTTGATCGCGGCATCAATATAATGTGTTGTCCTCTTTCTTCTCTACAAGACAAGTGAATGTCATCAGAGTCATCACTTTCCCATTCAAATCCCGTCCAAAATTTCCGTACATTTCAGGGTTCAAGATTACTTGAGCTAGAAATCCACAAGAAAGCATATCACGTGCCAGGCCATCACCAAAGTCAAGCACTCTTTACTCAAGTACAACAATACAAGATGCAAAAAAAGCCATGAAACTGCAGTAGACATTTCATGGGGCACTCAAACTATGAACCATTAACCTTGTTACTGCCAAACACAAGCACAACACTTGTGATGCTGACAAGAAACTTGGTCCATCTGACCATCAGCAAAGCGACATTGAGCATCCACCAAGTCTGGTGACCTGTTGTCCCCCCCCTCACCTCCGAGCAACATTCTCCAAATTGTGTTGAAAGTTGCATGCAAAAGACAATATTATCCATGAGGGATCAGATCTTCATCGCTACAAACATAAAAGGCGGCAGCATGTCCCTCATTGATATTCGACGAACAAAAATTTAAAAAAGTAAGAACAAAACAAGAGAAACCCCTTGATCTGCACATGCATGTCCAGTTCTAGTCGACACAATATTGGAGCTGTCCCACTTGGCTCTATTCTGGGAAAGTCCATGTCACTTCTTGCATCCCTCTGCTAGATGCATCAAAATCTAACCGACAGAAGATAACTAGAAGAAAAGGAGGAGGAGAGCAAGCCGCCACCACTTGCAAATTGCGGATCTCATACAATCTTGCATTTGCTTTGGCACCTCTTGAGTAGATCACACTCGTGACCTAAAACATCTATTCTCCTCTCCTATCTCATTTTCCTTTGTCTTACACTTTGTCAGGTTATATAAACTAGAGGGATCTCTTCTGTTGGATATTCTTGAAGAAAGGAAGGCGAAGAGGGAGGGGCGGGGGAGAAATTTTGCCGGCAACCTCCTCTCCCTCAAATTATTCATTATCTTTGTTAGGTTCTCTCTCTCTCTCTCTCTCTCTCTCTCTCTCTCTCTCTCTCTCTCTCTCTCTCTCGCCCTCTCTCTGGTGTGAGGTGTGGGGGGATATGTCGAAATTGCTTGTGTAGCGACACAATCTTCTCAAACCTTAATTTCATTTTATGGTTTTGTTGCAGTTTGATTGCATGCATTAGATTACAAGAAAATTGTATGTAAAAATATGTTGATAGTTTTTCATTTGTCTTGCTTACAAATTCTTTTCCATTTCTCGTCAATATCATTTCACTCGGGAGCATGATTTAATCTAACGAGAAAGTTCAAATTTCAAATGAATGAGTAGAAATACAATAAAGGGAGGATTAGACAGGGGTGGACCCAAATAGAATCCAGTGTGGGCATGCCCACACTGGATTTTATAAAACATTAGAAGAGTAATATGAAAATTTAATGTTTTCACATCACATTTCTTTGTGCTAACAAAATGAACATTCTTGAGTTCTAGCTCAAGTGGTAGCTTGGGAATTAGTTAATGGAGGTGACAAGTTCAAATCTTGGGTAGCTATTTAGTTTTTATTTTTTATTTTCTTTCTTTATTTTATTTTTTTGGGCATACCAATATTGAAAAACTAATATTGTAATTTTGAGTGTAAATTGTATCTCTACATGCGTCATACTGTACACCCACATTGAAAAAAATTCATGCGTCTGCCACTAGGATTAGGAATGAGTGAATCCATTGAAAACAACTTTAATTGAGGATAAAATGAGAGGATTTTGTAAGACAGTTTGTATATGTGTGATGAAGTACTTAATTACTAGGAGCGGTAGATTTATAGTGGAAAGAGCCACTAGGACACTTGTATACATGATAATTTGGATTAAAAAAAATCAAGTGTTGAAAATTTGCTTTAGTCACGATCCTCTCATGCTTTTGATATGTTAAATCTTCTTGTTCAATTTGTGTAAAAAGTGCACTTGGTGAGTCCTATCAATCACCAAAACTCCCACTCAATTATAGATTTCTAATGTAATTACACCACAAGTTAGCTTTATAGCAGATAGAAAAATCATGCTTATCAGTTATCAAACCAAAGTATATGTTTTTCCTTTATGAAATATTTAGGAGGATATAATTTGCAAGAAACTTTAGGAATGTGCAAGCAGAGACCAATGTTTAAAATAACGATAACGAAATAATAACATTTTTCCTTTGTTATGTTAATATAGGTTATGACGTAACGCATAACGTAAGTTACACGATTTAATATTTATTCAATAAAAATAAATATACATACTATATTTAAGAATTTTATAAATAAAATAATTTTAAAAAAATCTAAAAATATCAAAACAATATATGGCACATTTAACAAGTCTCACAACAATTTTTAGCGAGCATCGAGGAACTGAGGTACTCCGATGTCGTGCAATTTCTCATCAATTGAAGAGACATCGAAGAGATACAGACAACGAGTTCCTCGTCAATTGAAGAGGTGTGTGGTTTTTCGATTTTTTGGAGCGTTGTGACGACAAGTTCTTCGTCAATTGAAGAGAGATACTGGGGTACTTCGATACTCGCCGATGAGAGAGAGATCAATTGAAGAGGAACCGCAGAGGAGGAACCGCACGAGAGAGACATTGTCGCCGTCGCCATCGACGGCAGAGAGAGGAGGAACCGGGTTGCTTCAATACTTCACTCGCCGTCGCCAATTTAGGGTTTCATGTTGATTTGGTCCGGAGAGAGAAATCGCCTCGCTATTTTATACTTAGCAAATCGTGTAAATAGCGTGAGTTACGAGCGTTGCGTTTTCGTAACGTAACGTTCGTAACGCTCCAAAAAACGCTCGTTACTGGGAATTACGTTTTTTGCGATTGTTATATAACGACTGGGTGTCGTTACGTTCTGTAACGGGTTATAACGAGTTACATAACGGGTTTTTTAAAATATTGACAGAGACTAACTGTATCAAGTCATTTGTATTGAAAAATGCTTTTTTCAATTCATTCCTTTTGTGTATCACTCCTTTTATAACCTCTGATAATTTGAAGAAGAAGTTTCAGTATACATATTCATAAAGCAATTACACACACACAAGAGAGTAGATAGATAAGAAAACAAGTAGTAAGACAAGCTAAAATAAGGGTATCTAAAGATAAGAGTATCTAACAATAAGATAAAGATATCTAAAGATAAGAGTATCTAACACCCCCTTAAACTCACGATGGATCAAACATCGAGGGCTTGAACAAAATCTCACGAAACTTAGTTGAGGTCTGTGACTTGGTGAATAAATCAGCCAACTGAGCTCCGGATGGAACAGATGGAAGAGTGATTTTGCCTCTTTCATATTCCTGACGAGTAATATCACAGTCGACCTCAATATGTTTTGTGCGATCATGAAATACAGGATTGGAGGAGATAGTAATGACACTCTTGTTGTCACAATGCATGGGAACTGGAGCAACCACAGAGACCCATATCGTAAAAGAGGTTACGTAACCACCGAAGGTCTAAAGTAGTATCAGTCATAGCATGGTATTCAGTCTCGGTGCTGGACCAAGACACAATATCCTGACGCTTGCTACGCCAAGAAATGAGAGAGGAACCCAAAAAAATGCAGAAGCCTGTGGTGGAGCGGCGTGTATCTGGATCATCAGCCCATCCAACGTTAGAATAAGCTCATGGAGAAAGACGAATGCAATGATCGAGAGATGGTGCTTCGAAGATAGCGAAACACACAAAATAATGCCACATAATGAACTGATGTAGGAGCACTAACTCATTGAGGACATGAACAACCTGAGAAATATCATTGAGGATATGAACAACCTGAGAAATATCTGATCGAGTAGCAGAAAGATATATAAGTGATCTCACCAATTCCCGGTAGCGTGTAGGCTGCAGTAATGGAGTACTATCATCGCGTCTGAGTTTGAGATGAAGCTTCATAGGTGTGGAAACAGAAGAGGATGTAGGAGCAGTAGGATCATGTAGGGTGGTGCGCTCAAAAAGATCCGCAATATACTTCTGTTAAGATGGGAGATAGCCACGAGACGAGTAAGGCAACCTCAATACCAAGAAAATAGCGGAGAAAATTCAAATCTTTCATTTCAAACTTAGATTGAAGATGCTGCTTCAGAGATGCAATAGCGACAAGATCACTTTCGATAATAACCATTTCATCAATATATAAGATGAGAAGCACAATACTGTTGGGAGTGGAGCGTCGAAACATTGCATAATCAACTATACTTTGTTTGTAACTAGCAGATAGGAGAGACTGTCGAAAATGCTCATACTAAGCGCAAGGCGCTTGTTTTAGACCATAAATAGTTTGTCAAAGTCTGCATACATGTTTAGGTGAAGCAGAAACACCAGGAGGAGGCTGCATTTAAACAACCTAAGAGAGATCACCATTCAAAAAGGCGTTTTTAACATCCATCTGATAGAGTGGCCATCGTCGAGCAACAGCAAGGGCAATAAGAGTGCGAATAGATGTCATTTTAGCCACAAGAGCAAATATCTCCTCATAATCAATACTATGACTCCTGTGTGAATCCCCTGGCAACAAGACGAGCCTTGTACCATTCAACAAAACCATCAAATTTTGTCTTGATTTTATATATCTATTGCAGCTTATCGGATTTGTACCAGGTGGTATGGGAATAATGTCCCAAGTACGAGTGCGTTGGAACACAACTTGGAGATTTGACAGTCTCAAAATATGACTTAAATTTCTGTTAAGAGTTAATATTAAAGACAAATGCTGAAAACTCAGGAGAATATATGGTAGCAGAAGTGCAATGCCGAATAGGAGGGTGACGGTTGCGTGGAGGATTTCTACGAAGAAAAGGCTGATCACCCGGTGAAGTTGGAGCAGGCATAAGCGGTGTATTAGTAGTAGTATCATTCATAGATAAGGAAAAAGACTCAGTGAGTTGAGGAATTGGTGAGACAGACAGTGTGTAAGTGGGTGGAGAAGGTGTGATAAAGGAACAAATTGAGTGGAAGACTTTGTGAATGTACTAGTGTCAAGAAATGAGAGATTCTCTTTGGAAGAAGAATGATAGTAAGATTTTTTTTCAAATAATGACACATGTCGGGCAATCAAAGACGTTTGGTAATGAGGTTATAACACCGGTATCCTTTATGAGCAGAGCTATATCCAAGAAAAATACATTTACTAGTTTTGGAGAACAGTTTATCTCGTTTTTGAGAAGGGAGAAGAACAAAACAGACACCCAAAAGTACTAAGAAGGGAGTAATCAAAGAATGACCATGCAGATGAGTGTATGGAGAAAGAGCAGCACAACAGAGGATAAAGCGGAGCTGTAGTTAAAACAACTTCTGCCTAATAATATTTTGGAACTGATGTAGAAAGCAACAGTGATATTATAACCTCAAGAATATGTCTATGTTTACCTCGGCAACTCCATTTTGTTGATGTGCTTGTGGATAAGATTGTCGAGAAATGGTGCCATGAGATTTTAATAAGGTAGTCATGGAGGATGAAAAATATTCTTTTGCTTTATCAAATTGAAATTTTTTTATACGTTTGTGAAATTGAGTATAAATCATGTTTATGAATTCAGTATAAATTTGTAATAGTTCAGATCGATTTTGTATGAGATAAACCCATGTGTATCGAGAGCAGTCATCAACAAAATAAACATAATAGTTTTAACAAGAAAGAGAGCAGATAGGAGTTGGTCCTCAAATATCAGAGTGAACTAAATCAAAGAATTATGAAGCCAGGTGATTGCTAGAGCCAAAAGGTACAACTTGTTTAGCAAAACGACAACCTTCACAATTATTTGAGCTAGAAAACTGAAATTTTCCTAACACTCCAGAATCAGACATTTTTAATTTTGAGGTAGATAAATGTTCCAACCGAGGATGCCATAAATCGGAGGTGATGGAGAGACTCACTGCGGGATGTGGTGATGAAGAAAGATGAAGACACTCCAACTGATATAAGTCGTTGACCTTTCGTCCTGTCCCAATCGTTCGTCTGGTGTGATCCTGAACAATACAAGAAGTGGGTGTAAATAAAATATTGCAATTATATTCGGTGAGTTTGCCAAAAAATAGTAATTTCATGATAAATTTAGGAATGCAAAAGACAGAAGGTAAGGTGAGTCTACTCGATGGATTAGAAGTGACAGTAATGTTGCCAGACTGAGTGACTGCAAGAGGTGTATCATCAATAGTGTATATATAGTGTGACGCCCGATCCCGCGCGTACGGAGACGTCACTGTGACGTTTATACGTAGGTCAAAAATACTCTCACGTATATACGCTAAGCATCAGTACAAGTAAGAATTAGAGGCGGAAGCACAGTGGTAATATACATTCCAACAGAAATAGCACAAGTATATGGTCATCACAGAGAGTGATACTATATTACATGAATATTTCATCACCAGAAAATACAAAAGTACATAATACATGAAGAGATATACAAAAACTGAGAGGTGCTCACGAGTAGCAAAAGGGCCTCGGGAGCCAAACAGGAGAGGAACTGGGAGGAAGAGCTACATCGATGATCCAAGTTTCTGCTGCACTCCGATCGTTACGGAAGGATCACTGCGCGCTTTGATCTGCTACAGCAGGGCCGCCACGGTCCGGTCTCTAGGATCTGGACATGAGAATCCAGGGTTGTCAGACGCAATCCCGCGAGTACATATAATGAAGCCAGATGGCGTGCATAACAGGTATACGTGTACATGATCAAGTGATGTGATCCAAGTATGCAGGTACAAAAATAACAAATGACATAAGGGAAATTAAAGGATGATAGTAAATCATATATATCGATGAATCTGAAACTAAAAACATGCATGAAAGGCAGTATGAAGAGCATAGGTACATACGGTAAATAAGTTAAACATGCGATAAATATAAGTATGGACAAAACTAGTTGTACAAGCTCAGATTATTTATTCACAGAGCTGATACGTCAAGGGGATAATCCAAATAAGGAAACCCTCATCTATATACCACATATCTCATGTCGCCATCGTCTGAGTTTATACAACTTGAGTTGTCCTAAGAGTAACAGAACTATAGTGTGTCTGGAGTATTCATTATGTGTCATAAGGTAAGGTGTTAACTCAGGGTATAACTGAAATATAAAAGTGTTGTATTTTAATTTATCCAATAATAATAATCAGTGCCGTTTGATATTTTAATCGTCTCCCTATCAGCGCCTCACATCACCGATAGTCCATACTAGAGTTCGCACTCTGTAGAACTTACCCGGGTCTGATATGTGAGTACCAGGACCCGAATAAAGGAGAGACCAAATATCACACGTTCCTAATATTATTACTGTTTGGTTGTTATGTTCTTATGTTATCCTTGTCCCTTTCCCACCGGTGTCCCACAACACCGTCAGTTCACACTAGAGCCCGCACTTCCAGTAGAACTCATCCGAACTCCGATATGCAGGTACCATTATTCGAATAGGGGAGAGACCAAATAACACATGCTCCAGGAGTTATCATTGTACAGGTATGTGTGTTAATAGGCACTGAGAATGCTTATCACGCTAACACCAGACGGTACAGGCAGGAGGGAGAAAGTAGCTCTTCAGATTCAAGAGGTGGCCCTTACCACGTGTGTGGTGTGGCACTTTGCTCCATGTGGCACTTTGATCTGAGGGTTGATACAGGAGGTAACCCCACAGATTCAAGAGGTGGCCCCCACCACGTGTGTGGTGTGGCACTTTGCTCTGTGTGGCACTTTGCTCTGTGTGGGGAATGGATTCTAGAGGTAGCCTCCACAGATTCAAGAGGTGGCCCCCACCACGTGTGTGGTGTGGCACTTTGCTCCGTGTGGCACTTAGTTTCATTCAGTAACCGTCGGACGCTAGCACGATCGTGGGATACATCATCGTCATCCCGACACCAGGCATGCTCTGCCGGACGCCGGAATGACTGTGCTATTAACATGAGTATGAGTACAAGAGATACAGGAGTACAGGACTTCAGGAGTACGGGAGATACAAGAGTACCGGATGTCTGGTAATGATATAAAAATCATGCATACACCAGGTAATACAGGTGTCAGGTGCAGTGTTCTAAATATCCCCGATATAACCCCGATATTGCGCCGATATTGCGTTTACGGCACTTAGCCGCAATGATTTGGCACATCCAAACCGATATAGCGATTTTCACCTAATATCGCCGATAAATCGGCATGGACCCGATATATCGGCCGCAATTTCGGCGATTTTAGATCCGATATAGCGTTTTACACTCAATTTCTAGGTTAGGTATTTGGATAATTCGAGCGATGTGGCAATGTGGCATTTGTAAAGATTCTACACTTGGATAGTGATTATGCATTTATAAACTTAATGCAAGTTATCGAATTAAGTATATGTTAAACATATTAGTATGATGTTTTATGTAGCTTTATATAATTTATGAATATATTGTCTTATTGAGATGCAATTTAAGACAAGAAGATATGTATATTTACAGTCCGATTTTGACATCCGATTTTTGAAAATATCCCCGATATGTCCCCGATATATCCTCATCCCCGATAAATTTTCCCAGCCGATATAGCCGTTGTGGCCGCCATTTAGAACACTGGTCAGGTGTCAAGTATAACATGTCAAGTACCGGTGTTATATATCATGTGTCAAGTATAACATGTCAAGTACCGGTGTTATATATCATGTGTCAAGTATGGCATGGCAAGTATCGGTGTCATATATCAGGGTCAGGTATAGCATGACAAGTACCGGTGTCATATATCAGGGTCAGGTATAACATGGCAAGTATCGGGGTCAGATACCAAGTGTCAAGTATAGCATGGCAAGTACCGGTGTCGGGTATCATGTGTCAAATATAGCATGGTAAGTATTGGTGTCAGTTATTATCGGTCAAATATAGCATGGCAAGTATCAGTGTCGGGTATCATGGGTCAAATATAGCATGGCAAGTATCGGTGTCGGGTATCATATGTCAAATATAGCATGGCAAGTACAGGTGTCGGGTATCATATGTCAAGTATAGCATGGCAAGTACCGATGTCGGGTATCATATGTCAAGTATAGCATGACAAGTACCGGTGTCGGGTATCATGCGTCAAATATAGCATGGCAAGTACCGGTGTATATATGTCAGAGTCAGGTAACTAATATGTCGGTGAGAGTCACAACATCAAGTATCAGGTATCAACCGGTCACATCACATGGTACAGGAGAACGGTATAAACATTTCAAACTCTACATTACCATTTTTATAATAATAAATTTATCTTTTAATTAACTATGCGAAGCCGAGTAAAGCAGGAGCAGATCTAGGCATACCCGGTGTAATACCGGTCTAACAAAGTATAATAATGGCCGGAAGCTATTTATAAAGCATGATAATCATTTATATAACATATACTAACTTGCATAAAGAGACATCATATATTAAAAGCCAGTTAATAATTATTAGACATGAAATGATGGTAATAAAGTAAGAAATGTCAAAGAAATGTACTCGCCTGAAACCGGGATAAAATACTGGTTAATAATCCGAGAAACCCGCGAACCGTACGAGCAATCCACTAGCCCATAGTTATATATTACAATATATAAATATAAATATATATAAATATTGGAGAGGGAATGAGAGGGGAGAGAGAGGAGAGAGAAAGGTGTAGGAAGGAGAGAGAGAGAAAATAGGGTAATTTTTAGAAAAAGATTATGAATTAAAAGGAGAGGGGTAGGGTTGTAAATATAGGGAAGTAATTTTAGGATGAGGGGATTGGTATTTTAGGAATGAGGGAAAAGTAAATTTATTTAGGGAAATGAAACAGATTTGAAATGAAATGAAAGAAAGAAAGAAAGAAAGAAAGAAGAAAGAAGAGAAATGGTAGGAGGGGGTGGTGGCCGGCCGGCCAGCCGCCGGCGGCGCCGCCGCCGGTGGTGGTGGGGCGCGCGCGCCCCCAAGGGGAGGGGAGGTGGAGTTAGGGTGTTGTGGTTGTTTGGTGTTGATGGAGGAGGTGGTGGTGGTTGGTGGTGGTGGTGGTTATGGTGGTTGTGGTGATGGTTGGAGGTGTTGGGGAGTTAGAGGAGGAGGTGGAGGTGATGATGAGGCATTTGGAGTGGTGGAATTGGTGGAGGTTGTGGTGAATTTTGGAGGAGAAAGGGTGGTGGTGGTGATGGGTTATGGTGAAATTGGAGATGGTGGGGGTTGTTGGAGGTTGAAGGAGGTGGTGGAGTGGAGAGGAGGTGTGGGGGAGGTGGTTGGCCGGCCTAGGGGTGGCCGGTGGCGGTGGTGGTGATGGTGGAGGCGGTGGCGGTGTGTTGGAGAAGATGGGTTGTTTTGAAGGAGATGAAATTTTGATTTTTTTGGGATTTTGAAATGAAAAGGAAAAGGAAAAATAGAGGTTAAATAGAGAAGGATGAAATGATGAATTTTGGGGAAGGGGAGAGGGGGCTGCAGTGCTGCTGCAGGCGGCGGGCGGCTGGGAGCAGAGCATTAGATGTGGGGGAAAGTCAATGGAGGGAGAAAGAAAAGAAAGAAAAAGAAAGAAATTAAAGAAAAAAAATAAGGAAAAAGAAAATAAAATAGTAGAGAAATTTTATTATTAAATAATTTATTTATTATAATTTTTGGAAGTACAAAGTAGGGGAGTATAGAAAGAAAAAGTAGAAAAGAAATCGTCAGTAAAAATATTATTATTTTAATAGAGCGAAAATTCAACTGTTTCAGAAACGTTCCAAAAAATTCTCAAAAATAGCAAATAATATTTTGAGATGCCTGGTGAAATTGGATTCGAGAAATTCAATGTAGTTTTCAAATTAAAAATCTTGAAATCTTTCGCCGATAACCGGCCGACACCAGAATCGGTCAAATTTTGATAAATTTAGAAAAATCTCAAAAAATGTATTTAGATAGAAAATGAAATTTTAAGAAATAATGTGAAAGCCGTTTTTGAAAATTCAATCCCGTTTGAAAACTAAAAATCTAGGAATCAGTCAGCGATGCCGACCGACACCGGTTTTGGAGATTCTGCAGAAAAATTTTGAAAAATTTTAAAAAATCATGAAAAATCTAAAATATTAGAAAACAGTGTCTGAAACTGAAATCGGTCAAATCAGACTACTAGAAAGGTCAAATCGGGTGGTATGCCGGTATCGGGTTCCTGGTCCGGGTCATAGCTGACTCTAAGACTGAGAATCCGCATCCGATACCAAAAACATAAGAAGTCACAACTTAAAAACTAATATTGGAAGAAAATTGCAATAATACGATCGAAAAAAGTCGGGATACGTATCTGGGTACGTATCCCGGGAATGGGGTGCTACATAAGGTTGAATCAGAAATAGGAGAATAATTTGTAAGGGCAGAATGATCAAAGGTCATATGGTGAGTGGCACCTGAGTCAAATATCCAGGGAGTAGAATATCCAGAGGTGGCAGGCATGACAGTGAAATCAGAAGTCGAAGACGCTCCAGTGATACCAAGAGTTTGAGTAAGATATGATGCAATCTGTGAGAACTAATCAGATGATAGGGAGCTGACGGATGACTGCGGAGCTGGTGCAGGTGCAGAAGCAACAACTGAGGACCTGAGAACTGACGGACCATATGATTTTTCTTGTTTACGGCAGGTAGAAATCAAGTGGCTGAATTGTTTGCAATACTTGCATTGAATTTGCTGAGTTGAGGAGCCACGAGGCTGTTGTCCTCGGTTCATTTGCCCACGAAAAGGTAGACCACGAAAAGGTGGCCCACGAGAAGTAGGAGGATGATACAGTGCTGCAAGAGATGTAGGTGAGGATTCTGACTGAACTGGAGCAGATAATGATGACTACATCCGGAGACTTATCTCCTCAGATGTGAACTTAGCCACTACTTCAGTGAGGCTGGGTAGTAGATGGCGATGAATAATACTGCTACGAAGTGCTTCAAATTCAGGATGAAGTCGCATGACAAAGTGGAACAGATTTCGGCGATCTCTCTGTTTCTAAAAGTTGAGAGCGAAGATAGACATGGAATCTGGAAAGAGAACATCCATGGTATGCAGTTCCTTCCAATATCTGAAAAGCAGAGAGTAGAAGTCCTGAATGGAGCGATTCTCCTGCTTGGCCTCGTGGAGAGCCTGACACAGCTGATGCTCTCGAGCAGCACCGGTCTATATGAACATACGACTTAGGGCTAACCAATGCTCTCTAGATGAGATTAAATGACCGATAGACATACGAATGGGAATGGAGATCGATCGCATAATATATGCCATGATTTGTTCATCAGTGCGAACCCATTGATCCGAGTAACTACTGATGTGGTGAGACTGAGAGTCCGATGAAGCATACGATGATGGAGTGGCTGTTGACGGCCATTTTAGAATGCTATGAACATAACTGCAGACTCCGAAAGGACGAAGATTATACTGCAAAATGAGAGCCCATGGAGTGTAATTCTCAGCGCTTTGGAGTTGAAAATCTAGAACAGGAAAATTGAATAACCCTTTCTCATCCATGAGAAAGCCTGATAAAAATCAAAGGCTAAATAAAACACAAAGAAAGGCTAAATAGAACCCAAGAAGGTTAAAATAAATCAAAAAAAGATGAAAATAAAAACTCAAAGGCTAAAACCAAAAAAAGAGTTAAACTGAAACCCAAGAGGGTTAAAATAGATCTAAAAGGATAAAAATCAAAGCCTAAAGGCTAAACCCAAAAAGGGTTAAACTGGAACCCAAGAGGGTTCTGATACCATGATAATTTGGAGAAGAAGATTCAGTATGTATATTCATAAAGCAATTATATCAATATATACATATATAAGAGAGAGTAGATAGATAAGAAAACGAGTAGTAAGATAAGGTAATATAAGAGTATCTAAAGATAAGAGTATCTAACAATAGGATAAAGATATTTAAAGATAAGAGTATCTAACAACCTCCAATCATGGAATGATCTAGGTCTGACAAGTAACTACTATAATTTGCAATTTAGGTTTGTGCCTTCTCAACCCAGGACCCTTTTTCTTATTTGGCTTGCCTATAATATCTCTTCATCACACATTGAATCTTCTAATTCCACAAATGTTGGGAAACAAGGACAAGATGGTGGGGCAACTAATGCCCTAGGCTATTTGACGCTTCTCTAATTTCTCATTTCAAATGTTACATTAACAAATATATTTGTGTCCTTATTTTCCCTTGAGGTAAGCTCCTTTTCGTAAGATTCTGTCACAGTGAAGCAGTCCATATTTTGTAAGAGTAAGCCTTACACCCTTGTACAAGTTTAAGACTCCACTGATTTCTCCACTTTGCAAATGAAATAATCTTATTAGGTAGACATGATACCACTATCATAATCTAGGGAACAAGTATCATTAGTCTACATGAATATAAAAATACAAAATATAAGACTCCAACATTGGGTAAGCCAATGCCATTAATTCACGTATTCATCAATCAGACTAGATGCTAATTTAGGCTTAAATTACTTTTTTAACGATCACGTAAATTAAGTTAGGAATTGAAAAACTTTGGATGTGAATTTTGGAATTGGATCCCTTTTCACAACGAGGAGGATAATGGATGATCTTTAATTTGGATCCTTTTAACCACATGGAGGTCGAATTCAAATTTATGTTTCTTTTAACAACATTTATGTTGACTTTGAATTTGTCTCTCTTTCAATGATGTTGAGGTCAAACTTGAATTTGGTTTCCTGTTTACACTGTGAAGGTCGATTATGAATTATTGCCCCTTTTAATGACGTGGAGGTTGAATTTGTATTGTTCCCTTTTGATGGCTTGGAGACTAGTTTTGCTAGCAGTATTTTTTTTAGCACATGTTCCCTTCTATTTTTTTAAAGTTGGTTTTCTTTATTTTACTAATTTCCATACATAATCTTGTGTTTTCAAGTTATTTTGCAGCATACCCTTTTGATCAACTAACATGTAATGAAAATAACTTCTTGTTGAGTATTAAAAAATAAATCATAGTTAAGTTAGTTTTCATGATTTAAAGATAAAACTGGGCTCAATTTATTAGTTCTGTTGCTATTTTAGAATAAATGCCCCTTTTATCCACATTATTGTTATTTTTAATCCATAGTTTGAAATCTCAGTATTGGTATTGGTGTTGATATCGATCAGCAATTTTTAGTATTAGAGTCAGCCATATGGGTCATGACCAAAAAATTACAAAAAATTAAAAATATTTTAAAAGTTGTTAAGATAATTTGTAACATTTGACATATTTTTTAGAATAATTAACGGAAGTTTAATCACATTTCGACAATACACAATAGCTAGTGCAAAGACAATATGTATAGATTGGGTATTTACATGAAATAGAGGATAGATTAAAAATAAAAAACATCGCTTGACTAGAGAGGTTCTACATGAAAAAAAACTTTATAGCACAAATCAGGTATTTGATATACTTCTTACATGAGTTCAATATTCACACAAGTTGTATTGCATCTCCTTCGTGGTGGATCTCGCATCAGAGTGCTTGGATTTGTGTTCTTATTTTGTTCTAGGCTATTTGAGCTTAAAAATGATCCCACTTTGCTTCTCATAGACCAAGTTTAATTACCTAGTAGCACCATAGCCATTTCTTTGAAGTTGTACCACTTCTCCAACGTATTCACATCATCAATTTGCAAAAGGTCGAATACATTTTCTCAGGTGATTGAGTGTGAAAACCTATTGGAATTCTTAGTGGGTGATCCCAATGGAAATAGTTATGTGCAAAGAAATCAACCACAGTTTGACAGACTGCAGTAACAAAGGAGAGGCGGTAACTTTAAGTTCCCACATCATTTCTAAATGGTCATTCATCTTGTTTGCAATATTCTCAATCATCCAATAAGCACACGACTTATCTTGTTAACTTAGCATTATTCACGAATTACATAAAAATTAATGCATAATAATTCAAAAAGCTAATTTTAATGTGACATTAAGTAAAATTACAATAGTTTAACAGTAAATTCAAAAATAAGAAATATGTAAAAAACTTTATAAATGCTTGTAAATAATTTACATAGAAATACAAAGTTACAAACTCTTCATCACTTACTTTAAAGGGATTTCAAGTAGGTACGATCAATGTTCTAAATGTCAGCTGACATTTCGAAATTTTGGCGCCGACACGAAATCGGCTATCCTATTTCAAATTTTGAAATGGGGCTAATGTCGTCAAAATTTCATCCAATTCGGAAATTTTGGCCGATTTTGGGGTTCCAAATATTTTCATTTCATTTTATTTTTTCTTTTGAGTTTGAACCCATTAAGCCAACTTGACCCTATTTTATAAAAGAAGAGAAGAGAAGGAATTAAGGCTCATTCGCAGCTCTACTTTCATCACGGAGAGAGAGAGAAAAGAGAAGGCTAGAGAGAGATACGAGCTCGACTGACCTCTGACGAGGCCTCTACGACCTTCGTCGACCTTCAATGAGTGTCCACGAGCCCCGACGACCTTCAGTGATCTCCAACGACCTTCAACGAGTCTCCACGAGTCTCGACGAGGACCCAGAAAGCCCTGCAAAGCATTGCCGGCCCTGACGAGGTTCCACCAAACTTCATCGAGCCCTGATGAGGTCCCTCTGTGCTCTACCGAGTCCTGACGAGAACCCAGGAGACGAGGACCTAGGAAGCCTTGCCAAGCTTCGTCGACCTTCAGCGAGTTCTCTTCCTCCTTTTTTACTTAAAACTACTCGCTCATTCTTAATTTGATTCACATCGTTAAATCTTAGGGTAATTAATTCGAATTAGGGCGCCATTAACTGATTCTTGCTCATGAATAAATGCTCAACTCTATTCTATGAGGCTTTGACATTTTGTTGATGTTAATGTTAAGAGTTAGTCATCATGAAGCCTTTTGAGACATTTTTGAATTTTTATTGGAGGCTAACTATGTTTATTGGATGTGATTAGATAAAATCATTGCTAGTATAACTTATTACTTATACACATAGAGATATCATATATGCGATGTTTTAGAACACACACACACATACACATATATAAATGACCTCTGAAATTAAACAAATGTCCCCGAAATTTTCCCGATATCAGCAATCTAATCTGATTTTACATTTTGCGGACATTAGGGCGACATCCGACATTTAGAACATTGAGTACGATGATCACTAGAGTTGTTCCGTCTCTATTAGAGTTGTTCCGTCTCTTCCTCACCTTGAGGGGGTTCCAATTACAAACAAGTAATTGCAATTTTTCCTAACAAACTACTAAGAAGTTAGTCAATTATATTATAATTATACTAACATATCTTTGTACAAAATTATTTTCTTTGGGATCACGAGGGACATTAATAAGTTCGTACACTCAGCCCCGAGAAAATGAATTTGATCTTTTTCCAATCAGTGATGGGAATATAATTGAAAAAGTTGTACAACTTAAAGGGAATGATTATGATGGTCCTTGACAATTTCAACTTGGCATATGAGAAGCAGAGTAGGGTCATTTTTAAGTTCGGTCTAGGCAGTTTGACGCGAGGTCCACCACCAAGGAGATACACTATAGCAGGCGCAGATATTGAACTCAAAAAAGAAACATATCAAATGCCGAATTTGTGCTCTGAGTTTTTTTTGTTCATGTAGATCCTCGCCATCCAAGCAATCTCTTTTGGTTTTAGGTTATTCACTTTTTCGTGTAAATACCCTATATATGTTTTGTCTTTACACCAGCTACTATGTATTGTCGAAATGTGATTATAATTTCATCAATTATTTTCAAAATATGTCAAAATGATACTAATTATTTTAACATTTTTAAAACATTTTAACTATTATATATATATATATATATATATATATATATATATATATATATATATATATATATATATATATATATATATATATATATATATTGCCACAACGTATATCACCGAACAAAAATGGCCAATTCCGATGCAGAAACTTATCGGCCGATAATGATACCGAGATTGCAAACCATTGTTTAGATCTAGGGTATCATTCTGAGTGGAACTACATAACATGTAAACTACATACATGTGCGAGTGTTAGTTCATGTAATCAGACTTAATGTTGTGTCCTGTATTTGGCTGAATATCCTTCTATCACCATGTACATATAGGGATAGGACATGACTTTTAGTTCTTGTGCCAGATTTTATTTTCCTTTGCTAAAGGATACCCTTCATCACACAGAGATCACATTCTCTTGCATGATCTTTGGTGCTTCCATTCTAATTCACGTCTCTTTGTGTTAGAGAACAAAAAAGTTCATTTCAGTTTTCTTTTGTGAGTACTTTTAGATGCCAATTCCCGGTGCCATGGTTTTTTAGGTTTCTTCTGCAGGGCTGAAAGCTTCTTAAGAATTACCGAGTTGATGGTTTATTAGGCACAACTCACCGCTTTTGGATGAAATGATGGACAATGGTTTTCCTCTAACAACGGAACCAAGCATCTTGAGGGAGATGATAGCCCCACCAAATATTGTGCGCAAAATGTTGAGTGTTGTGACAGGCAAAAGTTCCAATGTCAGCAACACTCTTCCAAATGCAACAGCATCTTGTGTTCCTTGGAGAAAAGCTGACCTAAAGTATGCAAGCAATGAAATTTATGTTGATCTAGTTGAGGAAATGAATGCAGTGGTGAGCAGGTTAGATTTTGATGTTCTATATTTTTATTGTTAATCTCATTTATTATTCAAAGCTTTGATGCTGTCTACTCTTTTCTGAATTTCCTAAAAGTTTTTTGGCCTATTTTTAACATAGTTTTACAGCCCTTTCTTATAATCGTTCAAAGATTACCTATATTTTGCCAAGCAAACAGTTGTAGTTATTTGGCTCAGCGAATTCATTCTTGTCATATTCTTGGTTTTGCTCGCCTTGGCTTTCAGAGTGCTGATTGGGTTTCCACTGTGTAACAAGTGGTTCTTTTTCTTGCAAATTTTATTGATTTTCTGGTCATGCCGCATCACTTGTTCTTTCCTTAACATTTATTTCCTCTTATATTTATGAAATCTGTTTGTGGCTCAAATTTCTATGTAGCCTTAGGGACAAGCAGTTCAAACTCTCATTATGCCATGATTCTAGATGACATTTATAATTAATATTTTTTTTTCATTATTCAGAAAACATGTTGCAAATTTTAGTGGTTAAGTAGGGCGAAATAGATCGAGATCAGCATGCCCTACCCTTCTATATCTGCCTGCTTGAATTTTAGTGGTTTTTCCCTCTGATTTCTCATCTTTGATTTAGTTCTTATTTTTCTTCTCTTTTAATATAATCGTCTGCTGGTTTATTGAGAACTAAACAATGCTTCTATTTCTTCTAAACTTTTAGAGAAGGGGTTCTGGTGAAATGTGAAATGTATGGTGCAATCCAAGTAAATTCCGACCTCCCAGGTCTTCCTGATTTTTGACCCTTTCATTTGCAAACCCTACCATCCTGAATGATGTGAGGTTTCATCCTTGTGTGCGGTTTCGACCATGGGAGTCAGATCAAATGCTGTCATTTGTGCCTCCTGATGGGCAGAGAGTTACCGGTTTTGTCTCTGTGCAGCCTCATTATTCCAGTTCATTTGCTTCTTACCTGATTCGCATATGGTTTCATTTTTCTATTTATCCATTTTTTATCCTATTGCTTCAGGGTAATTAAAACTGAAGAACACACCAATATACATAAAGCCAGCTAACTTCTGATGAAGAAACTTGTCGTATTAATGTGTTGGTATACGAAATGATCCTGGTAAGCCGATTGACAATATAACAGTAAAATTTCATCTTCCCTCGTGTGGCATCAGCCGATTTGACCTCCAACTTTGGGACAATAAATGTCCTTGCTGATAAGGTCTGTATATTTTTCCTTGATGGAGCAAGTGCCTTTTGATGATTCCTGCTGGAATTCTATTATTTCGTGTTTGGTTGGTTTCATGAAAAATGTCTATGTAGGTATTTCCTCCTATATAAAATAGATACTTTTATCTTTTTTTTTAAATAGGGTGAAGCTTTATTTTTCTCTAAGAACAAATTTGAAGTTTGTTCCCGTCTACCATACTACATGATGGACTTACCCAATGAGGGATCCAAACCATTCTTGATGATGATTTGATCTGCATGTCATAAAACATATGTGAAGAAAAAGAAGATTAAATTTGAAAGCTTATGTTTGCATTGATTTTTTTTTTGGTTTTTCTATGAAACTTGTTTTCTTTTGTTTGTATATGGAGGTCTTCCATTGAGAACTGTTTCTCAAATAAGTTCTGTTAGATTTCCATAAAGGCTAATCTTTTGGATGATTTTCACCAAAATAGTGTAAAAATGAGAGATCAAGAGGCGTCTATACTTTTTATTCTTGCATCAATTGCTATCTTTTCTTCTACAGCTAAAATAACATGTTCTTTTTGCAACCAGCTTTTGCAGGTGAAAGATGTCAAAAAATTTCACTTGATCTCTCACCATTAATACTGATTTGGATGTGTTGAACGAAATTAATAGTGTGAATTATCCATTGGAATGGCCATTATTGAGTTCACCTTGGAAGTTTTCCATGCATATTTGTGTGTATGTATACGTATATTATGTATATATTACATGGTTCATATGAGTGGTTTCTTTTCTGACCTGCTACTGTAAGACCCTTTTTTGTATGGGCTGGAATTGCAATTCCATTTCAGCATTCCCTGCCTAAAGTGATAAGCAGTGAAGGTAAATTTAGTTGGATATGTGATTTCAATATCCAGATAATTTATATTTTTTTCTGTTTTTTTGGGATGCAATCTTTTTGGTTGGATTCAAAACCATTTTCAACATGCTTATGTTCCTATGGAATGGAACATGTGTAGAAAAGATTAAAATGAGAGAGAGAGAGAGAAAAAGGGAACTCAGTAAACCTGCCTAACCTTGGCTATCTTCAAACAAATTATTTTTTGCATAATTTCTTGTGTTTTGGCGTCTGAGATTTTATTTTTGTTTTTCAGACTTGCAGTTGGTCCATTGGAAAAATGCCAAAAGATAAAACCCGTGTCTCACCGGGAATCTGCTACTTGAGACGGGCTTGGAGCGGTTGCATGTATTCCCTGCATTCCGAGTAGTAGAGTTCAAGGTCATGGGGGTGGCTCTCTCAGGACTGCAGATAGATAAGTCAGGCCTTGGTAACTTGACGGGTCGCCCTTACAAAGGTTTCCGAGCCCCCCACTCGATCAGGGGAGCACAAAGTGAGATCATAAAACAGAAACGGGAGTACTTTTCTGCTGCTTCTACAAAAGCATCAGCTTTGTATTTCATGGCGATTGATAACAAACTGCCTTGTTCACATTGCATGTGTTATCTTCTGTATTGGGCAACTTAGTCGTATTAATGTGTTGTTGGTATAAAAATATTTTGGGCCAATGGTTCTTCGTTTTTGTCAAGCTATTCGGCTACTCTGCCATGTAAGGTGCTATGTTCCTGTGTGTTTCTCTGTTCCCAAAATTTCAGTGAATCGTACCCATTTTTCTCTGTACTATTTTTCTAAGTAAAATGTGTTGCCAACAACTCAAATGAAGAAACTCTCCTTTTGCAACTGTTAGATGGAGAGAGAAGCTAATGTTCATCTGTATCCTATTGACACACACACACACACACACACACACACACGAGGGATCTGTATCCTATTGACACACACACACACACACACACACACACGAGGGATCTGTACCTCAGCCGCTAACTAAGGGAGACTTTCTCAGCTGGCGTGACGTGGTTGAATTTCAGTCACAATTTTGGGTGCTGCTACTATAGTCGCAGTTTTTGTGAGGGCTGTGATCAAGTCGTAGTATTTTTCTGAGAACTGCTATCATGGTAGGAGTGTTCTTTGAGGATTGCGGTTATGCTTGCAGTATATTTCTGAGAACTGTTACCATAGTCTCAGTCTTAATTATACTGAATATATATGATTTTTAAGGACTCCGACCATGTTGCAGTGGACTGCGACCATTTTGTAGTCAGCTGCGACCATATTGAAGCGCCAGTTGAGAGAGTCTCTTTCAGCTGACGGCTGAGGTAAATCTCTCTCTCTCTCTCTCTCTCTACACACACACATATATGCTCTCTCTATATATATATGTGTGTGTGTGTTGTGTGTGTATATATGTATGTATGTATGTATATGTATGTATATATGTGTGTGTGTACATATATATGTATATGTATATGTGTGTATATGTGTATATAAACACACACATACACGCATATACATATACATATATATGTACACACTGTAATACCCCGTTCCTGGAATACGTACTTAGTTGCGTATTCAGTTTTTCGATCGTATTTTTTCGATTTACTTCCTGTATTTGACCGATTTCAGTTTCAAATATTATTTTCCAATATTTTAGATTTTATATAATTTTCTGAAATTTTCCTGAATTAATTGAAAATCTTCAAAACCGGTGTCGACCAGTGTCGCTGATCGATTCCCGGATTTTTATCTTACAAACAGTTAGGAAATTCTAGAAAGTCCTTTAGGCATTATTTCTTAGAATCGTATTTCTTACCTAAATACTTTTTCTGGGAATTTTATGATTTTATGAAAATTCCACCGGAGTCGGTAGCTAACTGATTCCGGGATTTTTAGTTTTAAAACTATAAATTATTTCTCCAAACGAATTTCACCATGAGTCTTAAAATATTATTATTGATTTTTGATAAATTTTACGAGTCGTTCCAAGATACTTGATTTCGGGACGATTTCGGTATTTTCCGAAATGTTTTCCGCATCTTCGACTTAAACCCGGGAAATTGTCTTTTCGATATTTTCATTTTCCAAGCCAAAGAAAATATCTTCTCCTTTTAAATTCTTTTCTTTTTCCTTTTTCTTTATTTCTCTTCCTTCCTCCACAAGCCACAAGATTTTCCAATTTTCCAAAATTCCAACCTTTTCCAAAATTCCAACAAACTCCACACACTTCTACCATTAATGCCCCTCTTTCTCTCTCTCTTCCATGGCCGGCCAAGTGGCCAAAAGAGGGACACCTCATCCCCTCCTATTTGCAAAAAAACCCCCTCTCTTCTACATAAATTGCACCTCCTTCACAAAATCAAAATCTTATATAAACTTTTCCTTTACATTTTTATTTCTTTTCTTCACTTCAACAAAGATTTGGCCTTCACCAAAATCCCTCCTTCATCTCAACCTCAACCCCAACTCCAAAAACACCACAAAGTCATCATCTCCATCTCAAGCAACTACAACTTTTGGATTGGGATCGTGTCTATTATCGCCGAGGATCAAGTTTGTCTGCAACGCTCCTTTCGAACGCGTATAGCTCCAATTAACCATTCGAGTGAGTATTTTTACTCACCAAGACTTGTAAACTTTTTAGTATACTTGTGTTTACAATTCATGTACACTTGTGCCTTCAAAATCATGCTTTTGACCTTCAAATTCAACCATCAAATTCTGTTCTGTACCCTATTTTCAGACCACGATTAGTCGACTTGACCTAGGAGTTAGTCGACTTGAAATCCTTATTTGAAACGACCCCTGTTCTGAAACACAGTTTTAGTCGACTTATCTTGATTATTAGTCGACTAACTTTTCCTGAAAATAAACCCCAACTCTCTGGAAATCACTGTTAGTCGACTTACCTTAACTATTAGTCGACTATAGATCATTGTTAGTCGACTACCCTTTCCACCATAGTCGACTAACTTTCCTGAAACAGAATTCCAACTCTCTGGAACCCAGTTTTAGTCGACTAGTCCAGACTGTTAGTCGACTAGAGACCACTATTAGTCGACTAACCATTCCACCTAGTCGACTAATTTAGGCTGTTTATTATAGTTGATTTCTTTTCTGAATTTGGATCATACCCTTGATGCATGTGGGATATATTATTCTTGTTTATGCTTCATGAATGGTACTTCATGACCTGTTACTTGATGGATGTTACCTCTTGTTACTTCATGGCTTGTTATTGTATATTCTCATTTCATAACTTGTTAATTAATGAATATCACCACTTATCATGCTATCTCTTAACACCAAGTATGATACACTTGACTTTTGTATAAAATGGACCAACTTACATTGGGTCGGGGGAAAACATGTGGATATCAATATGTGTTCATGTTTACAGTGGTATTAGGTATGTTGTGCAACTATATTTCCGGTCTGACCTGAGGGCCTCCAGGGGACCGAGGGGAGTGCTTGCTCCCTCATTACTGGTACCATCATGATAAAGGGCATACATAAGTCCCTCCTGTTAGCCTAGCGGCTGGTTTCCGTCACCAAGCAACGAAACAATCCTGGACCGTTGTCCCGGGCATGTACGGGACCCACTGTAAACATAGTTCGTTGATAATCCCGCTGGTTTCCAATAACAACCTTGCTTTACTAGGATATGGATCTATGTGCCCTGGGACGCTGGGTCACATAGCTAGATATCACAGTAAGACAAGTAATAATAATAATAGACTCTAACTGTGGATTTATTGTATTCTGACTTTATCTCTTCATGCTTTCATTTCTTGCTGATTGATATTCATTATGTTGTTCTATCTTTCTTATTCATGTCTTTTAGCCATTTGGCTGTAGTCTGTTCATTGTTGGGAGGTCCTGACTCCCTTGGATTTGTATGTTCAGGTTCTGAAGCTTGGATCGAAGTGGAACCGTCCACAGAAGATCAAGCTTTTCTTAGTAAGCAGGCAGACTAGCTCCAGTCCTTGTGCCAGATCTCTCTCTTTGGCTCACGGGATCTTCATCCTACTCGTGAGCATTTTGTGTTCATATTGTATCTTTTACTTTTGGACTTGGTTGTGATAAAAGATACATGTAATGTGTAATATTTTATCATATCTTGTGATAACTTGTACTTGTACTTTTAAGTTGGCATATGTATGAATATCACGCTTTGTCGTGTACTCTGATCCTTGTTGTACTAAATGCTTAGCGTATATACGTGGGGGCATTTTCTGACCTACGTATATACGTCGCAGTGACGTTCCCGTATCCGTGGGATCGGGGCGTTACAGGTTGGTATCAGAGCCTAGGCTCTCACACCTATAGTACAATCAAGCAGCAAATTAATGAAATTTGCTATTGCCAACTACAATGTACAAAGTTATCTAGTCCTTCTTGATTCCTTCTTGATTCCTTCCCTTATATCCTAAAATCCTTCCATTTTTCCAAATTCCAGTTATCTTTTACCAACTAAGTATGGAGAGAAGGTCGGGTCGTAACAACTTTGGGCAAGCATCAAATGGACCCACGGGAGAGAATACCGATATTCTGAGGGTTATTCAGACAATGATGGAGAATCAGCAACAACAGACGGAACTCCTTCGGCAAGAGTTAGCAGCTCCAAGGGAACAGAGGCCGGGAAATATTTCAGACTTCAGACGGCTGCAACCAGCCATATTCACGGGTGAAGAGAAACCCCTGGATGCTGAGCAATGGCTGACAGATACCTCAGACTTGTTGAATGCAGCTCGAGTTCCAAAGGAGAATCAGGTGGAGGTTGCTAAGATTCAATTGAAGGATATAGCCAGAACATGGTGGCTAGCTGAGGAGGCAAGATTGGAGAAGCCTGTCACCTGGGACACATTCTCCAAGAGTTTCTATAGCAGATTCTTTCCTGCCACTGCTCAGAAGGACATGGAAGAGCAGTTTATCCGACTTCAGCAATGGAATAGGTCCGTGGACGAGTATGCCGCGGAATTTCTCAGACTTAGCCGCTTTGCTCCATACATGGTAACTGATGAGGAGAAGCGGGCAAGTAGATTTCAGCAGGGCTTGCAGATGGACATCCAGGTCTTCTTAATGTCCCAGCAGCTGAAGACTTATTCAGAAGTTCTCACCATAGCTCGAGAAGTGGAGCGTGGGCTAGAGAAGAAGCAAGTGAACCAGATGAGGAACCAGGCCATGAAGAGGCCATTTCCACCAATAGGAAGAGGAGGCCCATACAGAGCAGCAAAGGTTCAGACAATGAGGCAACCATTCCGACCAGCTCCTTACCAGACGGCCCAACCATTATCCTTCTGTAGCTATTGTCAGAAACCAGGTCACATTTGACAGAATTGCCGTAGGGCAAATGGATTATGCTTGGTATGTGGTTCCCGAGACCATTCCATAGAAGCCTGTCCACACAGAAGAATGGGGATAGTCGGTCAAGCTTTGCCAGCACTACAGGGACCAAATGGACAGAGATCACTTCCAGGGCCACTTGGACAGAGGAACCAAGGACCGATGATCAGGAGAGCTCCTCCCCCTCCTCCACAACAAGCTATTCGCCCAGTCCAAAGAGGAGCTAGGACTGCTGCAGGGCGTGGAAGGGGTCAAGCTTACAACTTGACGGAAGAAGAGACTGAGACTTCTGAGGAAGTGATAACAGGTAAAATCAGGGTACACTCAAAACCTGTTTTAGCCCTCTTCGATTCAGGAGCTTCTCATTGTTATATCTCAGATAATTTTGTGGCATTGCATTCTATACCTGTTAAATCTTTAGACCACAAATGGGAGATTAGTACAGGGAATGAAGTAGTCATATCTACTAGAGTTTGCACTGATTGTCCAGTAGAACTTTGTAACAAGACCTTGGCCATAGATATGCTCGTACTAGACACCAAAGGGTACGACGTAATCTTAGGCATGACCTGGCTCAGCCAATATTATGCAGTTATTGACTGTAGGGAGAAGAAGATTAATTTCAGAATCCCTCTTCAGCCTGAATTCCAATTTAGTGGAGAAGTGAAGTCTACCAAGAGAAAGACTCGGATGACTACTTCGGAGATTCAGCAGAGATTACCGGTGTGGGATGAATTCCCAGGAGTGTTTGCTAAAATCTCAGGACTTCCGCCTGACAGGATGATTGAATTCTCTATTGATACTGTTCCAGGCTCGGCTCCTATATCCAAGGCTCCGTACAGGATGGCACCCACGGAGTTAGAGATTCTAAAGAAGCAGCTGCAAGAATACTCTGACAAGGGATTAATTCGACCAAGTACTTCACCATGGGGAGCTCCAGTACTATTGGCAAACAAAAAGGATGGTGGTAAAAGGCTTTGTATTGATTATAGAGAATTGAACAAAGTTACCATCAAGAACAAGTATCCCTTACCAAGGATTGATGATCTGTTTGATCAGCTTCATGAAGCCCGAGTATTCTCTAAATTAGATTTACAATCGGGTTACCATCAGCTTAGGGTGAAGAAAGAGGATATTCCGAAGACGGCATTCAGGACCCGTTATGGCCACTATGAGTTTCTAGTTATGCCTTTCGGAGTCACCAATGCCCCTGCAGTTTTCATGGATTTGATGAACAGAGTGTTCTCGCCCTATTTGGATCAGTTTGTAGTTGTTTTTATAGATGACATCTTGATCTATTCAAAGAACAACAGGGAGCATGCAGAACACTTGAGGATAGTATTGCAGACTCTCCAGCAGGAGCAGCTTCATGCTAAGAGGAGCAAGTGTGACTTTTGGTTGGACAGTATAGCCTTCCTTGGACACATGGTTTCAGCAGAAGGAATTTCAGTTGATCCCAGCAAAGTCCAGGCAGTGAAGGATTGGCCTATTCCCAAGACGGTGACTGAGATTAAGAGTTTTATTAGACTAGCCGGATATTACAGACGCTTTGTCCAAGCTTTCTCTAAGATTGCAGCCCCGTTGACCAAGCTCACCCGGAAAGGAGAAAGGTACATATGGACAGAAGAATGTACTGCAGCATTTGAGCAATTGAAGCAAAGACTCATTACAGCTCCAATCTTGAGGACTCCCTCAGGTAGAGGAGGGATGGTCATATTCAGTGATGCGTCCGGAAAAGGCCTGGGGTGTGTACTAATGCAACATGATCATGTTATAGCCTATGCATCCAGGCAACTGAAGCCTCATGAGCGAAATTACCCAACTCATGACTTGGAGCTAGCAGCTGTAATATTTGCCTTAAAGATCTGGAGGCATTATCTTCTGGGAGACAAGGTGTTAATATACACAGATCACAAGAGCCTCAAATATATTTTCACACAGAAGGAATTGAACATGAGGCAGAGGCGGTGGCTGGAGCTAATGGCGGACTATGATATAGACTTGCAATATCATCCGGGCAAGGTCAATACAGTTCCAGATGCACTGAGCAGGAAGCCAGAGAATAGAGTACTAGTCCAACTTACTCAACAGAACGAGTTGATCCAAGACATCATAAGATTGGACTTGATGATAGTTCAAGGAACTGATAAGGCAGGACAGTTCATGACCTTGCAGATTCAGTCAGCATTGATAGATGAGATCAAGGAAGCTCAAAAGGAAGACCCCAGATTACAGCAATTCCGAGCTCAAGTAGAGGCTGGATTGAGGACTGATATCCGTATTCATTCGGATGATGCATTATATTTTGGTAGCAGAATTTGTGTTCCCCAAGGAGAAGTTCGACAGAAGGTTCTAGCAGAAGCTCACAGTTCAGCCTATTCCATACACCCAGGGGGGAACAAAATGTATCAAGACATAAAGAAGCAGTTTTGGTGGAATGCTATGAAAAGGGAGATAGCCCAGTATGTAGCCAAGTGCTTAGTTTGTCAGCAGATAAAGATAGAACATCAGAGGACAGCTGGACTTCTACAACCCTTACCAATACCCGAATGGAAGTGGGAGCACATCACCATGGATTTTGTTACGGCATTACCTCGTAGTCCTAAGGGTAATAATGCTGTATGGGTAATCATTGATCGCCTCACCAAATCAGCTCACTTCATACCGTTCAGGGTAGGTCAGACAACAGAGGTTTTGGCAGACAAGTACATGAAGGAGATAGTTCGTCTACATGGAGTTCCAGTTAGTATTGTATCAGACAGAGACACAAGATTCAGATCACATTTCTGGGAAAGTCTCCAAGACAGTCTAGGAACTCGTCTGAAATTCAGTACTTCCTATCACCCTCAGACAGACGGACAATCTGAAAGGACTATCCAGATTCTTGAATTGCATGATTGAATTCAAGGGATCATGGGAAGATCATCTTCATTTGGCTGAATTTTCTTATAATAACAGTTATCAGGCAAGTATCAAGATGGCACCATTTGAAGCATTGTATGGAAGGAAGTGTAGGTCACCGATATGTTGGGACGAAGTCGGTGAGAGGAGACTTTTGGGGCCAGAGATCCTGATTCAGACAACAGATAAAGTCAGAATCATCAGAGATCACCTCAGGGCAGCTCAGAGTCGGCAGAAAAGTTGGGCTGACACTCAGAGAAGGCCACTGGAATTCCAGACAGGAGATCATGTGTTTTTGAAGATATCACCTACAAAAGGAGTAATCCGGTTCGGTACTCGTGGAAAGCTTAGTCCGAGATATATCGGCCCATTCGAGATTTTGGACCGTGTGGGAGATGTGTCTTATCGATTGGCATTACCGCCATCGTTGGACGGAGTTCACAATGTATTCCACGTATCACAGTTGAGGAAGTATGTCAAGGATGATAGTCATATCCTGGATCACTCCGAACTGGAACTACAACCGGATTTGTCATACCAAGAGCAACCGATAGCCATTTTGGATAGAAGTGTCAAGACATTGAAGAATAAGGCAATACCATTAGTGTTGGTGTCTTGGAACAGGCATGCGCCAGGAGAGGCCACGTGGGAACGAGAGGATGTTATCCGTGAGCGTTATCCGCAACTCTTTACAACTTGATTGGTAAAATTCTTTCTTCTTATCCTTCTCTACCGTTACCTTTCATTTCCTGAAATTTCGAGGACGAAATTTTTTGTAAGGTGGATGGATTGTAATACCCCGTTCCTGGAATACGTACTTAGTTGCGTATTCAGTTTTTCGATCGTATTTTTTTGATTTACTTCCTGTATTTGACCGATTTCAGTTTCAAATATTATTTTCCAATATTTTAGATTTTATATGATTTTCTGGAATTTTCCTGAATTAATTGAAAATCTTCAAAACCGGTGTCGACCATTGTCGCTGATCGATTCCCGGATTTTTATCTTACAAACAGTTAGGAAATTCTAGAAAGTCCTTTAGGCATTATTTCTTAGAATCGTATTTCTTACCTAAATACTTTTTTTGGGAATTTTATGATTTTATGAAAATTCCACCGGAGTCGGTAGCTAACTGATTCCGGGATTTTTAGTTTTAAAACTATAAATTATTTCTCCAAACGAATTTCACCATGAGTCTTAAAATATTATTATTGATTTTTGGTAAATTTTACGAGTCGTTCCAAGATACTTGATTTCGGGACGATTTCGGTATTTTCCGAAATGTTTTCCGCATCTTCGACTTAAACCCGGGAAATTGTCTTTTTGATATTTTCATTTTTCAAGCCAAAGAAAATATCTTCTCCTTTTTAAATTCTTTTCTTTTTCCTTTTTCTTTATTTCTCTTCCTTCCTCCACAAGCCACAAGATTTTCCAATTTCCAAAATTCCAACCTTTTCCAAAATTCCAACAAACTCCACACACTTCTACCATTAATGCCCCTCTTTCTCTCTCTCTTCCATGGCCGGCCAAGTGGCCAAAAGAGGGACACCTCATCCCCTCCTATTTGCAAAAAAACCCCCTCTCTTCTACATAAATTGCACCTCCTTCACAAAATCAAAATCTTATATAAACTTTTCCTTTACATTTTTATTTCTTTTCTTCACTTCAACAAAGATTTGGCCTTCACCAAAATCCCTCCTTCATCTCAACCTCAACCCCAACTCCAAAAACACCACAAAGTCATCAACTCCATCTCAAGCGACTACAACTTTTGGATTGGGATCGTGTCTATTATCGCCGAGGATCAAGTTTGTCGGCAACGCTCCTTTCGAACGCGTATAGCTCCAATTAACCATTCGAGTGAGTATTTTTACTCACCAAGACTTGTAAACTTTTTAGTATACTTGTGTTTACAATTCATGTACACTTGTGCCTTCAAAATCATGCTTTTGGCCTTCAAATTCAACCATCAAATTCTGTTCTGTACCCTGTTTTCAGACCACGATTAGTCGACTTGACCTAGGAGTTAGTCGACTTGAAATCCTTATTTGAAACGACCCCTGTTCTGAAACACAGTTTTAGTCGACTTATCTTGATTATTAGTCGACTAACTTTTCCTGAAAATAAACCCCAACTCTCTGGAAATCACTGTTAGTCGACTTACCTTAACTATTAGTCGACTATAGATCATTGTTAGTCGACTACCCTTTCCACCATAGTCGACTAACTTTTCCTGAAACAGAATTCCAACTCTCTGGAACCCAGTTTTAGTCGACTAGTCCAGACTGTTAGTCGACTAGAGACCACTATTAGTCGACTAACCATTCCACCTAGTCGACTAATTTAGGCTGTTTATTATAGTTGATTTCTTTTCTGAATTTGGATCATACCCTTGATGCATGTGGGATATATTATTCTTGTTTATGCTTCATGAATGGTACTTCATGACCTGTTACTTGATGGATGTTACCTCTTGTTACTTCATGGCTTGTTATTGTATATTCTCATTTCATAACTTGTTAATTAATGAATATCACCACTTATCATGCTATCTCTTAACACCAAGTATGATACACTTGACTTTTGTATAAAATGGACCAACTTACATTGGGTCGGGGGAAAACATGTGGATATCAATATGTGTTCATGTTTACAGTGGTATTAGGTATGTTGTGCAACTATATTTCCGGTCTGACCTGAGGGCCTTCAGGGGACCGAGGGGAGTGCTTACTCCCTCATTACTGGTACCATCATGATAAAGGGCATACATAAGTCCCTCCTGTTAGCCTAGCGGCTGGTTTCCGTCACCAAGCAACGGAACAATCCTGGACCGTTGTCCCGGGCATGTACGGGACCCACTGTAAACATAGTTCGTTGATAATCCCGCTGGTTTCCAATAACAACCTTGCTTTACTAGGATATGGATCTATGTGCCCTGGGACGCTGGGTCACATAGCTAGATATCACAGTAAGACAAGTAATAATAATAATAGACTCTAACTGTGGATTTATTGTATTCTGACTTTATCTCTTCATGCTTTCATTTCTTGCTGATTGATATTCATTATGTTGTTCTATCTTTCTTATTCATGTCTTTTAACCATTTGGCTGTAGTCTGTTCATTGTTGGGAGGTCCTGACTCCCTTAGATTTGTATGTTCAGGTTCTGAAGCTTGGATCGAAGTGGAACCGTCCACAGAAGATCAAGCTTTTCTTAGTAAGCAGGCAGACTAGCTCCAGTCCTTGTGCCAGATCTCTCTCTTTGGCTCATGGGATCTTCATCCTACTCGTGAGCATTTTGTGTTCATATTGTATCTTTTACTTTTGGACTTGGTTGTGATAAAAGATACATGTAATGTGTAATATTTTATCATATCTTGTGATAACTTGTACTTGTACTTTTAAGTTGGCATATGTATGAATATCACGCTTTGTCGTGTACTCTGATCCTTGTTGTACTAAATGCTTAGCGTATATACGTGGGGGCATTTTCTGACCTACGTATATACGTCGCAGTGACGTTCCCGTATCCGTGGGATCGGGGCGTTACACACACACACACATATAGAAATATGTATATCAACCGACAGCTGAGAGTTTCTCTCAGCCTGCGGTGATGTGGCACAATATTTGCCACGCCAATAAGTTGCGGCCCGCTTATTGGAATAAGTTAAATTACTAAATGCCCCTCGGTAAAATGTACTTATCCCGCTATTGTTTATTATTATTTTTCTCCCTATTTCTTTTACCGCTCGTTGTCAGATTTAGGTTATCCTTTTCCTGCCATAAAGTTGTTTCTAAAAATAGCGATTTCCGGATCAAGTTTTTCTCCTTTTTTATTTTAATGTCGATGTCGCAGTAGTCCACTTCTCTCGCCAATTCTGGTCGCAGTCGTAAGCGATCTCTATCTTCCGATCTAAATATGGACCATATATCATCTGGTTTAACTTCCTCTCAGAATATTGAAAGTATTGAAGGGTTAAGATCTTTGCATGCTGATCAAGAGGTTTTTATTTTATCAATTTTTTCCAGCAATTTCTTAAATGTAGAAGATTTTGTGTAGCGTGTATGAAACTGCGACCTAGATTTCATTTTACAAAACAATATAATCACTTTTACTTAAGTCTTTTTTCAGAAACAATTTCACAGTTTTGTTAAATGCGATCTCAGTCGCACCAATTTAATACACTAAATTTTATGAACTGTGACCACTAATTTAATACACTAAATTTTAAGAACTGCGACAGTCGCAGTTTGTATTAAAAACATTTTTTCAGTTATCAAAGCTAGCTTTATAACTGCGACCTTAGTTGTAGTCCTATTTTTTAGAGTTTTGACACGTGTCCAAGTCAATTATATCTATCTTATACACTAAATTTTAAGAACTGCGACTTAAGGTCGTAGTATATTCTAATGAGAGAGTTTCACATTTATTATTCACGTTTTTTAAATACCTGGCCATACGGAAACTGCGACTACGGTCGCAGTCTTTTATTCAGAAGTTACATATTTCTTTACATCTGCGACCTTAGTCGCAGTTTTAGTTATTACAGTTCAGACATGTGATTTTTAATTATTTGTTTTTATTTAGTTCAATAATTTGTTTTGTAGGATCTGAATTCACATGGAGAAATGTCTGTAAGCTCAAATCTTTTTTTAGGGAAACAGTTTTCCACGGACGATGAAGCATACAACTTCTACAATTCTTATGCAAGGAACAGAGCTTTTGGCGTGAGAAGAAAAGGAATAGATAAGTCACGGGGGCCTCCTCATGAAGTTATTTGCAGAAAATTTTGTTACAACAAGGAGGGTGTGAAGAAGTTGTGTGACAAAAGACAAGATGAGCTTACAGTCAATCGTCGAATCGACACTAGAGTAGTGCATCCTGCTGAGATGCATGTGCGTCTTTGTTTTCTATTTGACAGAAGATCTTGGGTTGTCACTAAGTTTGTTGATTCTCTTTCACATGAATTATCAAGTCCAGATAAAGTCCATCACTATTACTCTCACCAGAACATCGATCAAAGATTAGCAGAAACATTATGAGCAATTTGGTTGATGTAGGAATTCACCCTTCAAATATTTTCGTGTTGTTAATGCAATGAACCACGGAGAAGGTTGTGAAGAAGTAAGCCCGCAATAAGTTATTGATTTTACTCGTCACCATAGAAGTAACATTGGCCATGAGTTTATTTTGATCATCAAATATTTTTAAGAAAAAACTGAGTCCGATCCAGATTTTTTCTTTGCCAGCGAAGTTGACAATGCAGGCACACTTAGAAGCATTTTTTAGGCTGATGGAAGAGCAATTTTCTCGTATCTGAGTTTTTGTGATGTGATACACAACATACAGGACTAATCACTTGAACCTGTCATTTGCTCCATTCACTGGAGTCAATCATCATCGGCAGTCAATTTTGTTTGGCTGTGCATTACTGCTTGTGGATGAGCAGAGGAATACATTTGTGTGGCTATTCAATAAATGACTCAAATGCATGCACGGAGTTGCACCAAAGGTGATTATTACTGATCAAGATGCCCAGATCGGTGATGCCATCAAGATGGTTTTTCTAACTACACGGCACCAGTACTGTTTTGGCATGTACGAAAACATATTGCCGAGTAACAAATCCCGATGATGAACAAATATGGGAAGATTTTATCTCTGATTTTCATCTTTGGTACACCTCCCGTGATATAAGCACATGCGAGAAACGATGGAGATTGATGAATGAAAAATATCATTTAGAAGAACAAGAAGACAGTTGGTTGTTGAAGATGTACAGATTGCGTGGATACTGGGTTAATGCATATCTCAAGGATATTTTCTGTGCTGGAATGACAACCAGCCAGAGGTCTGAGAGTATTAATTCCTTCTTTGATGATTTTGTGAATGCAAACACGAAATTAGTTGAATTTGTCCACCAATATGATAAAGTTGTCGCTGCCCGTCGTAGTTCTGAATCTCAACAAGACTTTCGGGGTTTGAATTCTGTGCCCAATTGTACATCGAATCCATATGAGATACAAGTTTCAAAGTTGTATACCCCAAAGATTTTTCAGTTGTTTCAAAAAGAATGAGCAGTTGTAATGACACTCTTTGCAGAAGAGTTGGAACACGATGGATCCAGAGTAAAATATTTGGTTGGTGAATTTTCAGAATCAAAAGACACCTGGGAAAAGGTCAGTTATGAGAATTCTGATGAACTTGATGTGTCTTATAGTTGCTCATTATTCGAAACAGAGGGTATCCTTTGTAGACATATTCTGTGCATCTTGTGGCGCAATCATGTTACAGATATACAAGAATCCTATATACTACAGAGATGGATATTGGATGCGCGTTACAAAAATGTTACAATTGAAAATGGCATTAGGCCTTTTCCCATTCAAGGCACTCGAGGGACGACTAGACTGTGGACACTTCGTTCCAAATTTAATGCAATTCTTGAAATGGTGGCCGATTCTGATATCCATCTTTCAAAGTTGGATACTGTTTTGAAAAGTTTTGCTGAGAAAATCAGTAATGAATACAAAACCAGGTCAGTAAATTATCAATCATCACAGTCTAAAATAAATATTAGTTCCAGTGGATCCGTCGTTATTCTACGGGATGGTGAAAAATTGACTATACGCGATCCAATTGGTCCTATACCAACCAAGGGGAGGCCTAGAGGTGCATCCAGGCTTAAGTGTAGTTTTAAAGATTCTCTATCAAAGAAGGAAGTGAAGCATCGAAAGTGTGGAAGCTGTCAACAGCTGGGTCATTACAGGACTGGTTGTCCATTATTGGTATGAAATTAAACCTGTTATATAATTTAATTTAAAGTTTGATGCTTCAAATTCTTACCTTTCCTTTTTAATTACAGAGGAAGTAGTTTCATGTTGCGACTACCTGAAACGAATAAAGTTTTTATTTTACATCTTTAGTCATCAACTGCGACCATGGTCGCATTGTTAAAGAAAGAGTCATTTCATTTATTGCGACCAGGGTCGCAGTATAATCACATTTTTTGTTCCTTTTCAAGTGCTTCCCATCTACTGTTCTTTTGTAAGCTGTTATACTTTAAAATGTCACTGCGACAATGTTGACCTATATATTTTACTTTTTAGTTCATTGAACATAGACTGTGATCAGGATCGCAGATCATATTTGACTATATTTGACAGCGACTTTGGTCGCAAATATAAGATTTAAAATGAGAAGTATATATTCATAATTGCGACCGGAGTCGCAGTTTATCATTTCACAGGAAAATTTATGTTGCTTTTCAAGTGTCCCCCGTCTCTTGTTATTATAATAACATTTGAATATAGTTGAAATATTTCTTTAAAAATCCATTGCGACAATTTTACCGTATATGTTTTGTTTTAGTTCACTGAACATAAACTGCGACCACGGTCGCAGTTCATATTTCACTATTTGACATCGACTTTGTCGCAGTCTACAGCAGTTACAGAAAGAGCAGTGTATTTTCATAACTGCGACCAGAGTCGCAGTTTAAATTTCACGGGAAAGTTGGATTGTTTAATTCTCAAGTTTGAATGAAATATTACATTAAGTTCTTTAATTATGTTACCAGTTTAATATGCTGAGATATGGTTATAATTAAATTGTATATTGTGAAAATTGGACCTTTTCAATTTTACACTGTGACCTTGGTCGCAGTTTAGATTATAATCTTAAATTAGCTATTTATTTATCTCCAGTCGCTGATATTATTTTTTTGTGACTGCGACAATAGTCGCAGTGTATTCCATTTTATTTAATTTTAACATTTTTCTGGCTTAGAGATTGGATCACATTGTTGACATGTAAGTTTGACATAGCCCATTAAAATTTGCCACCGTAGTTTCATGTTCTAACAACCATAAGAATAAAATTAGTGAAAAAGTGACACCAGTAAAGCTAAAATTAAGTCAAAAATATTTATAATTAACACAATTGACATTACAAAAAGGCTTAAATATTTATAAAAAATAAAATACATATTTAAAAGTATTAATCTAGTCGTCCTCGTCATCACCATCATAATCAGATTCGTCATTCATATTATGATTGTATTCGTCTTCCATATCACTTTCCTCCTCATTACCGCCACTCTCCTCTTTGTTTTCTTTCTCTTCATAGCAGTATTTCGGTTCATCAATGAACTCTCAGAATGAGTCGTCTGTATCAAGCTCATCCTCTAACCCGTAGCGAGAAAACGATTCAGAACTATACATCCAATCATCATTAAATGATTGGCTTCTTTCTGGTGAAGATGGTGGAGAAGACATTTTTGAATATTTTTTCAAAAATTGAAAGAGAAGAATTTCAGAAATGTAATTTAGTCTATTTGTTATCCTATAATGGACACCTTTATATATAAATAATTCAGGAATTCTAAAAGGTTTATGCTCTCAAACGACGTGAACATGGTGTAAATTTATTATCTGCCTTTTCCAAAAATTGTATACAGGTGACTGTTCAGTTTTCGAAAACAGGTAAAAAGTTACTATATTTTTACATGCAGTTATTTTTTACTTTGAATACGACAAGACTATTATTATTTTAATTTCTTATAGTAGAAAAAGACAGGGAGGATCATGTTTACTTTTCGTTCAATTAATTATTTCAATAAAATTTAAAACATATATCTTTATGTGTATAAAAACTTTGGAGTTCCGAATTGGGCAATGCGACCATGGTCGCAGTGCGATCTGAAATATGATTCATTAACTGCGACCGCGATCGCTGTCTCAATTACATTAATATAATGCTAATAAATAGATACATTTTTTATAGACAAAATTATGCATACTGCGACCATTGTCGCATTATAAGCAGTCGATACAACTTCCCAGTTCATGAGTGCGACTTTAATCGCAGTACAAATTCTGAACTTTTTATTTGTTTCTAATATCACTGCGACCTAAGTAACATGCACTCTGTTACATTTATAGAATGAAAATAAGGAAATCTCAGTAGATTGTATAACAAATGAATAAAAATGTATACAAATTACATTAATAAAGCCAACAAACCTGCTTTACAAATAGGATACATTTATAATAAAAAATGATGTATTGAATGAATTAACAATATTATAATTAAAAAATTAAGTTAATTTTCAATCTTCAAATACTATCCTTCCTATAAATTCTATTTCTTCATCCCAACTTTTCTCTTTGTCTGCAAGTAACATGTATGCAGGCTCGCTTCTTAGTCTCTGTACAGTGACCACCGTCACAGTATCAACTGTTAATGGAGTACCAAATGCTATACTTTCGATGTATTTGTATAGATATACAGTGCAATCAGCACTGAAAATTTTACAGGGAAATCATTACATGAGATTAGATTTTTGTACTCAAAATAATCAGAAAATATGTTGGTTAAATGTCACAAGAAAAAAAAAATACCTGTTTGTTTGTTGGGGACATCTTGCATATTTTATATATGTTTTTTCATCCTTTTATTGAAATCAATTTCAAAAATTTGTAATAACCTTTCTTTCTGCAATGTCAATAGAAAAAAATATCAATATTAATCAAATTAAATACAAATATTCACTAATTGCAAGATTAAAATTAACTCACCATTGTTCTTCCATCTGTTTGATAAAGCTTTAATATATTACTTGATTTTTCCGCTACGACCAAAGAGCTGTAAAAAATTCACTCTTGTGTTTGGCAATAAAATACCAACAAGGTTCAGTGAAATCCAGCGTCTCTGGCACTATGTTTTTGATTGATCGGGAAGAACATGTACTGCATATCACTTGTCCAGTTTTTCAATAACTGATTAATGAAATAATCTTTCAGATCTCTATTTTTAGATACAACACCGTGCTGTAAAAACTAAAAGAAATTCAAACTTTTTTATATTTAATAATTAAATGCAATCAAAATATAAAAAAATGATTTGAAAAACAAACTTATATTTTAATTGCTAATCTGGTAGTAGTTTGAATGAGTATGCTTAAAAAAAATATGACTGCAACCAAGGTCGCATTGTGGTTATTGTTAATTATATTTTTGGTTGCGACCTAGATCAAAATTCATCAGTATTCGGGAGCAATTTTTAAGGTTTACTTAGCAACTGCGACTGCGACCAAGATCGCAAGCAGCATTATTCAGCTTCTTTTTAAGATTACTTAGCAAGTGAGACTGCGATGAAGGTCGCAACTGGCAATATTCAGCTTATTTTTTAAGATTACTTGGCAACTAACCGGACTGCGACCAAGGTCGCAGACAAATCATTGTGCCTTATCAGCAGTAAAAGCGACTAGTAGAATTTTAACCATCAAAATTTGAAAGTACTACATTAATTAGAAATTTGATGTTTTAATTAACTATAAAGGAGAAAATAGATGTTTACCCAAGCTTTGCTTTGAAAGAATATACTTTTTAATCCTCCTCTCTTCTCTAAATGCTTCATGTAGAAATGAATTATATTGTCATTCAAATCTCTACTGAACATCAGGTCCTCAATGTCATTTTTTCCAACCATTATTCTGTTGTCAGTATCCTGATATGCAGTAGAACTACAAGAAAAATAAAAAAAATTAATAATTAGATTGTTCTAATACAAATATCTTATGTTTTTGATGTAATTTTAAATAAAATTAATTAATTTACTCAGAGGAGGCTTTGTCCAAGAAATTTTTGATGAGAGCTTGTTGATGTGGCTCTAGAATTCTGTATGCAGTGGTTTCAGTCAATTCCCTGATTTTTGGCTGAGTGTCTGAAATTTGTTCGTTACCGAAATCAGTGACAGAAGTCTGAGCCGCAGGCTGTGGAAGAGGATCTTCATTAACTTTCTTTTTTGTTTTGGATAAACAAAGTCGGAGTCATCGTGATCTCTTTCAGCGCGCTTGCGTTCTTTGACTCCCCATTTCGATCGTTCCTAAGGAGTAATTCAAAACATTTCCTTTTAATCCTTGCTTTTGAGCTCGAGTATGTTCTTGAATATTTTCTTCAGAAGCTCTGTCTTTTTAGATTTCAAGTATCTGTTGAGTTAAATTTAAAGAAAAAGTGGGGAAATCTTCCCCAGCAATACTTACTTCAAATTCAGAATGCTTGAAATCCTCCTCTTCCTTTTTCTTCTGCTCTTCTGCCTGCTTCTACATCTGCTCCCTCATCCTTTTCTGCTTCTTCTCCTCTTCCTCCTTCCTCCTCCTCTCCTCTTCTGTCATCCACTCTTCTCCTTCTCTTCCTGCTCTTTCTTCCTCTTCTCCTCTAGAATTTTACGAATTTTCTCCTCCTCCGCTTTCAACTGCCTCTTCTTCTCCTCCTCTTCCTCCTCCTCTTCTCCTTCTCCGATCCTCGTCTTCCTTCCTCCTCTTCTCCTCCTCCGCAGCAATGGCTGCTCTCAGCAACTCTTCTTCTTCTTCTTTCACTTTTAATTTTTTTGCTGCTTTTTAAATTTTCTCTTCTCTCTTCTCTCTCTTCTTTTTTCTTTAATTCAGCCTTGAGAGTTTTCTCAGTCTCCATTTTTTCAATTTTTCTTTCTAGCTCAAAAACATATGCTCTCAAGTACTGATTTTCATTCCTCAAAGATTCTATTTCTTTAGCTTGTTCATCCCGTGGTGCTGGCAAATAACCTGCAATAGTTGGTTCTTGTTCACGCGTTGGTTCCTCAACTATTTCGACAGACTCTGGTTTTGTTTCCGCCAGAATGTTAGCTTCAATATTTATATCCTCTTCTTCTTCTTCTTCATCATCTTCTTCTTCAACAAGAAGAGCAATCATATTTTTTTCATCACTTGAAATGTTGGCCATTCGACAAAAAATCTGAAAAAAAAATAAACTGAGATTTTAGACAAATCTTATAGTTATATCACAGATGAATGAAACTTTTACTAGAATAGCTATCAAGTAATCTGCGATCTTGGTCGCAGTCATAAACATTATATCAGACAATAAATCCGTACCGCGACCATAGTCGCAGTACAAATCAATGAAATAAATATATCTGCGACCATGATCGCAGTTTATTTATAACGTGTTATCAAGGAACTGCGACCGTGGTCGCACACCATTGAACTTTAAACAAGGAACGCGACGATAGTCACACTCCATTTAAATGTATAAAATTATAATGAACAATATATGGTCGCTAACTATTAAAAATTACCATATATGCATCAACATCATTTAGATCAATTTCAGTCAGAGCTCTGCTAATGTTTTGAAGGTCCCATCTTACTGCCCGTGGGGTTTGTCCTCCAAACTAGACCTCGGCTCAAAAATAGCAGCCCTTTCACAGAGCCAATATTGCAAATTTATTATTACATAAGTTTACATAAACATTGTCCATATATAAGTGAATTTCAACAATATTTGCCAACTATGATGTTCATACTTACAATAATTTGTACGGAACATCCGTGCAGCTCAAATATGGTGTGCCTGAAGATATCCATTGACTCAATTAGGAATTGCCAAACAGCTTTAGCCCAGCATATTGTCTTCATCAGCTGCATATTGGCAATTTGTTCCACCATATACCACGACATTGTACATTTACTGTCAGAAAAGAATAGAGTGGCTGACATATATAGGATGATTATTGTTATAAAGTCTTAAGCTGCAAGTCTTTGTTTGTCTCTTATAATTTCATTTAAAGTCACTTGCTGCTCAAGTCGTTCATCCTTTGTCACATCTAATTCAGTCCTACTTCTTTTCTTGACCAGAAGATCATCCAAATTTTTTTTTCTGTGGATACTTTCGTGATCTTCTTTATATTAGGGAAATAATGTTTTATAACCCCCTATCTTGTTGGCCCAGAGGCCTTCCACTCTAGTTTTGATGATGATTAACTCATGTAGTTATGTTTACTAATAATCTTGTGATGTTTAGTTTCAGATTTCTAATCAAGATATTAGTAGGTGATTAGCTTCAATAAAGGTGTTTTGGAGCTTTTCACATGGTGATTCAAGAGCCCAAGCATCAAAGTTTATATCTAGCACTCGTTGGAGTCAAGCTCGGTGGATCACGGTTTGGATCGAGTCGACTTGGAGACGGCGCTCTACAAGAAGACCTCGGTACATTGTTTTAGTTTTTAGTTTAGATCCATTTGTAAAGATTAGATAGTGTGGTATGCTCAAGTTCACAACATACACACTTGTTTAAGTTTCATGTTTTATTTTTTGGTTTTTGGTTTAACCGATCTTGGTTTTCATGAATAGATAGAATCAACAAGTTTACATGGTTTAGTGTATATTAGATTTGATCTATATACATGTATGCTTCAACTGGTTTAAACAAACTTAGTTTGATAGTCTATTTCATGAGTTTGGTGTTTTGATATTTTAACAAAACTTATTTTGGATTTTAAAGTCAAAAACAACGATATATATATCTTTCATGTATATTGGATTATATCTAAATACAACATGCTTCAAAGTTGTTTCATATCATGTTTTTGTATTTGGATGAGTTTTGAACAAAACGAATTTTCAATTCAAAAATCCAAGTTTTGGAAAATATGGATTTTGATTTTTGGCAAAATTTCCATAACACAAAAAGAGTTCAAAATGTTTTTAACTTGGTTTGATTTTTACTCAAACAAGTTTGCATATCAAGGATTAAACAAGAACTTATTTTTGTGAAATTTTAGAGATTTTATGGGATTTTATTTAAGATAAAAAGTCAACATTTCAATCGCTATATTAGTCCTGTCCTGGCTTCTTCCGGTCGACCGGGTCGGTTGACCGAGCTAGGAGTCGGTCGACCGACGTGCACAGCCGTGCACGCCAGCTCTGGCTGGAGGGCCGGTCGACCGGGTCGGTCGACCGCCAGAGAGCTTTTGCTCTCCGGAAAGCCCCGGTCGACCGGGTCGGTCGACCGGCAGAGAGCTCTGCTCTCTATTCCAGGCTGCGGTCGACCGAGGCTCCAACGGTCGGATTTTTGACCGTTGGCGGTCGACCGGGCCGGTCGACCGACAGCCGTCTGGGCTGAAAAATTGCCCCAACGGCTAGTTTTTCTAGCCTATAAAAAGGGGACTTATATGGACTGTTTTTAACCAAGTTTTTGAGAGCCAAAATTCTGATCTTCTCTAGTGTTTTAAGAGCAAGTTTTTCAAAAGAGTTTTTGTGTTTTAAAGATCAATCTTCATTTATTTTTAAAGTGTTTCAAAGAAAATAGTCTTTTGGGAATTTGTTTTTGGTCTAAAATTCTATATCTATTTTGGTGATTTCCCAAGTGATTTTCTTTGTTCAAACACTTTATTTTCTCACACTTGAGCCATATCTTACTATCCTATCTATTTAGGATCTTTATTTTGTGGAAGAAGTTGTTTGTGGTTGAGATAGACCACCTAGTTGTAAACCCTCCTTATTTGTGGTATCCCTCTTGTGTAGAGGTTGATTTTGGAGTGGTGGTTGGCTCCCTCTAGTGAGAGGTGGAGATTGGTGTTTGGCTCCCTCTAGTGAGAGGTAGAGTTTGTGTTGGAATCCCTCAAGTGTGAGGTGATTGTCTTGATTGGCTAAGTGCCTACTCCTCTTGTGTGGGGTGGTGTTTGTGTTGCCTCTAGTGAGAGGTTGTATTCGGTTGAGAGAGGAGTTGTGTACTCCCGGTTGTATTGCCCCAAATCCTCAGTGGAGGTTCCCTGTGTGGGAGTCCTGTGTGGACAAGTTAGTGGATTTGAAATCCTTCTGTGTGAAGGCGGGGACGTAGAGCAGTGGCTTGAACCTCGAAACAAATCTTGTTGTTTGCGTTTGATCCATTGACTCTTACTCTCTCTCTCTCTCTTTTATATTGTGCCTTGCATCATTTCATATTGCTCATTCATATATTATATGCTTGGCTTGATTGTGTGTGCCTCACTTGTGTTTAACCACGAGAGCTTCATATAGCATCTCAACTCTTATTCAGAGGAATCAAGAGGAGTTAGTCCAGAGCCCTTCACCGAAAATTCGGCTGCACTCGTTGGTTACACTAACTGTATTACATTTTAGTTTTTAAATTTCACATTTTATTCATTAGATTAGCCGTACACCTATTCACCCCCTCTAGGTGTACCTTCAATTGGTATCAGAGCCTACGCTCCTGATATTTGGTTTAACCACCTAGGAGTGTGATCTTGGTTTTGCTAATCTAGTTTGCATTTGCACACTTATTTGTTTACACACACTCATGGATTGCTTGACACCTCCCATGTTTGATGTTTCCAACATTGACATGTGAAAATTTAGGATGTCCATGTATTTGAAACCCTAGGCTTGCATGTTTTCCTTACCGCTACCAAGAGATCCTATCTTGGTAATAGCAAGCATATAGAGGCCAATGCACAAGCCCTTGAGGCACTTAGAAGCACGCTTAAAAAAGAATATCTGTGCGTAGTTTCTAACTGTGATTCCGCCTTTGCAGTGTGGAACACGTTGACTTCCTCCGAGCTTCAAACGCCCAACATTGTGGAGGATGAATCTAGTGGAGAATCCGAGTAACAATGCTACATGGTCCAAGGGAATGACTCCTTTGAGGTATATTCAGAATCTCAATTAGATGATGATGCTAGTTCTTCTAGTAATGATTATGTTGATCCAAATGCCTTAAATGAAGAACTTTCTATTTTGTGTGAAAAATTGTTAGAAAAGTATACTTTTTTGAAAAAGAAGACTTTTGCTTTAAATAAAGAAAATGAAAATTTGTCTTCTAGACTTGATTTGATTTTGCAAGAGAAAGTGGAGATTTCTAATGAAAGGGACTCATTGAAATCTAAACTAGATCTTGCCCTAAAAGAAAATGAATTTTTGAAAAATAAAAATGATTGTAATGATATTTTGAAGAAAAATAAAAACTTGTCTTCAAAACTTGAGTTTGTTGTAAAAGAGAATGATTCTTTGAAAATAAAAATTGCTTCAATTTTAAAGAATTTAGAAGTTTGTTTAAAGAAAAATGAATCTTTGAAAGTTGATATTGATTCACATGTTTGCCATGCTAGCGTAGATTCACCTAGCTTACCTATTGCATGCACCTCTTCTTCTAGGATTGATGATGATATTTGTTTGATAAAGAAGAGTGTGAATTGTTTGGGCTCCACTTTAAGCCATTGTGTCATGAACCACACACGTTTGGAATCCATGTTCTGAAAGAAACAAATTTCATCTTTGCATGCACACAAACCACGACATACACATGCTTCTCACGTTCACTCCCATAACACGATGTATGCTCATGTGTACACTTGTACACATTGTGGACGTAAGAACCACCTTGCTAAATTTTGTTATGATAAGATACATGATGTAAATTTAGCAACTAAATTTGTTTGGGTTAGAAAAGGTACTAACCCCCATGGACCCAAAAGAGTGTGGGTACCAAAGACCACCCCTATGCTATTTGATGTAGGTCTGGGCTCTCGCATGATGTGAGAGTGATGGTGCCTTGAGGTGGATGCGTTCTGAGCTTAAAGAGGACAATTTGGATGCATCACTTTCAAGGGGAGTTTGGTGGGAGGATCACCTTATTTTGGAGACATGGAGAGTTGCCCTCATGGTTTTGGTAACTATCCCTTACTCCTCATTTATTGTTTACATGCTTTTCATGACATTGATTTTAGCATGTTTTAATGTTTCATGATTAGTATGTTATATGTCATGATATTTAGATTAGTGATATACATGATTAGTTATTTGAGACACTCATGTTTAATATGGATTTATACCCTTGTGTTCTCACATTTGTTTGGCTGTTATGTATGTCCTAGATCTATGCATATGCATGTACGTAATGATCATATGTATGGTTATGAGTTTTTGTTTTGATTTCCATGCTTCATGTTTTGATTACTCGTTTAGATGTTTGTTCTCATTAAAATTAGGATATATACTTGTACAACTAATGAGCTACAAATAGACCATTATATGTTTGTACTTGAACGCTCATTTGTACTCATTAGTTGTACTAGTATAGTCTAGTTTGATGATTCAAACATTTTGACTTGTATTCCTATTTTATCCATATTTTTCATGTTTATGTTTAACTTCATGTATATGTCTATTTTGTCCAAATTAATAGCTATACATATACATCCTTGAGCCACTTGCCTTCATGCATATACTTTTGTGGACTCATTATGTTTGGATATGTATGTATTCTTTAGTTTGTACAAGACATACATATGCCTTGAAGATTAAATTGTTTTGATGAATTTCATGTTTTGACTAGGAATTTCATTTTGAGCTTAATTGCCTATTTTCATGACTTTGTCTTTCACATAAAACTTGTACACTCACATTATTTGTGGTTTTCTCATGATTTTGTTTTCATGAGTCCTATATGAGCTTTATATCTTTTGAGTGTCAATTGTTGAGTGATTTTCATGTTTCATGAAATATATCTTTGTTTTATTCCTTACTTGAAGGATTTCGTACTAGTTTACAAAATTTTCATATAACTAGTTCGTATTCTTCATTATGGTAGAGTTTTTCAAATATACTATATTTTCAAACCTATTTTTGAAAATCCCTACCTTCCAAGGGCGGTTGGTTGGGCGACCATGCCTTGTATGTTCATTATTGAAAATCCTTTTAAACATGTGCATGAATGAGTGGTAGGAAATATAAGTTATACATTTGATCTTATTATAGTTTCAATTGGTATCATTGGATCTTTTCAATTGGTATCAATATTGACATTCTTTTTGTATACTCATATATATGTTTTTATATATGTATGCTTACTCTTCAAATAGTATCAATTTCGATTGGTATCTACTTTTTCATACATATATATGCTTTATTTGTACTTACTATATCTCTATATCCTTGAGCACAAATTTTGGTTATGCTAAGCTTGATTTTTAATGTATATCATATTTCAATTGATTAGTTTTCAATTGGTATCCTAATATAAGCTTATGCATCATTTTATTTGGTATTTCATAAAGGGGGAGAAAATTCATATTTCATTTTTCAATTTGTTTTGTTATTCTACTCCCATACTTTTTGATGAAACAAGACTGAAAAATTAATATTGATTTTAATTTGGTATCATATGCTCCAAATGAAAAATATCTTCAATTAGGTTTGTGTTTTTCATATTGGTATCAAAAGTGTAAATTATTTTCTATTGGTACTAATTTTTACAATTGGTATCAAGATTATCTATATGTCTACATTTTTCAATTGTTATCAAAATTTGATTGGTTTCTTCAAAAATGTTTTATGTACCTTCAATTGGTATTTTCAATTGGTTTCTTAAAGATTGGATTTCAATGCCTTATTTACTTTCAATTGGTACTTCTCAAAATTTTGTTGGTTTACCTATGTGTTCACCTACAATTGGTTTACCTATGTGATCACTTTGTATTGGTATCATGGATGCACTATATTGATATATTTTTTAATTGGTATCATGATTGTTTTGTTCTTGTTTTGCTTTGAACCCTTTGTTGATGATTGACAAAAAGGGGGAGAAGTATTTGAGTTTATATGCATATTTTTATGTTTTATATGTATGTTTTTATATTGGTATCAAGATAGTATGTTTTATGTTTTGTTGATATTGGTATCAAGAGAATGAATACTAATATCTAGAAACATAGTTTTTTTTATTGGTATTGTTTTTTTATTGGTATCAAGAGCATTATTTAAGAACTTGTTTATGAAAAAGAAATAATTTATTTTGGTATCAAAAGCTTGTTTTATGCATATCTATGCATTTTCATGTTTAATATTCATTGTATATATTTTTGTTTAATGCTATGCATGAGTTAAGGGGGAGCTTCTTTAAAGCTTAATTTTAATCCATGCATATATAACTCCATGAGTTTTGTCATCATCAAAAAGGGGGAGATTGTTGGCCCAGAGGCCTTCCACTCTAGTTTTGATGATGATTAACTCATGTAGTTATGTTTACTAATAATCTTGTGATGTTTAGTTTCAGATTTCTAATCAAGATATTAGTAGGTGATTAGCTTCAACAAAGGTGTTTTGGAGCTTTTCACATGGTGATTGAAGAGCCCGAGCGTCAAAGTTTATATCTAGCACTCGTTGGAGTCAAGCTCGGTGGATCACGGTTTGGATCGAGTCGACTTGGAGACGGCGCTCTACAAGAAGACCTCGGTACATTGTTTTAGTTTTTAGTTTAGATCTATTTGTAAAGATTAGATAGTGTGGTATGCTCAAGTTCACAACACACACACTTGTTTAAGTTTCATGTTTTGTTTTTCGATTTTGGTTTAACCGATCTTGATTTTTATGAATAGATAGAATCAACAAGTTTACATGGTTTAGTGTATATTAGATTTGATCTATATACATGTATGCTTCAACTGGTTTAAACAAACTTAGTTTGATAGTCTATTTCATGAGTTTGGTGTTTTGATATTTTAACAAAACTTATTTTTGGATTTTAAAGTCAAAAACAATGATATATATATATATATATATATATATATATATATATCTGTTGACACTTAAAAAAGACAAGATTCTCATTGGTCCGAACAATGTCTAAACTTGTTGACATTTACAAAAGACAAGTGACAGACGAGCTGAAGACCAGTTTTCACCCATCTCTGAGGGACAAGGAAGCAACTTGGACTCCACTGATCCAGCAAGCAGACAGTGAACCCGGATTGTTTTTAAACAGACCTCAGCAGGTCTAAGGTGCTAGAACTTAGCATCGCATGAGCCCAAAGGGATAGCCTCGCTTGAGAGGCTAATATCACCCAACTTCGCCTTGAAGCCATCCAAAGCCTCGCCAAGAAGCTAACTCGCAAACTTCGCCACAGAGGACTTCCAGCTCCGCCAAAAGGTTTCTTTCGGACTTCGCCAGAAGCTGCCTCTAGCTCCGCTACGAGCTCAATGCGGCAGCTCCGCTATTGGTCTACTATGGTCAACCTTTGACCTATCAAATCTCCGGATGAGATCGGATCCAATCAGATCAAATCCAATTAAGATCAAATCAGAGATCAAATTTGGCAGTTAATTGCCACAATCTCTTGACTCTTCTAAAACGAGTAAGAAGATCAGGGAAAATCCTCCAACGATATGGAAAGGATCAAGAAGGTCAACCGACCTGCCAATTCTAGCTTCGCAGAAGCTGATCCTAGCCTCGCAGCAAGGCTACTTTTTAGATTTAAACAGATTCGATTCAATCTGTTTCTATATTTTTAAGGGACGATTATACCCTTACTCTCCCTATAAATAGCCCGCCAGGGGTACAAGGAGAGAGGATCGGGGAAAAAGAGGACTCCACAAGCAGAGGCTTCTTCACAACGCACCGTGCGCTCTCGAATTCAGAGACCTTTTAGAGAATTGCTTTCTCTATCTAGGGTGTTGATATCCTAACATCGTCCTTCTTCTCAAGGAATCTCTGGAACCAGACGAGAAGGAATTCCTAATTGAAGGCGATTTAGAGAAGCAGCAAGAGGGTTCTACCAACCTTCTATTCTCTGATTCCTGGAACCAGGCGAGAAGGGAATCTCATCGCTCGCATCGTCAAAGGGACAAAGTGATCGCGCGCTGACTAGACTCCTATCGGCACACTTCTCCAGAATCTCTGAGGAGATCTACTTGTAATCTTTTAAGAATACTTATAATTTAGCTCCTCAACCCTTTTATTGTAAGTTTTCCCCCTTTGCAAACATAATGGAAAACAAGATGGCGACTCCACTGGGGATTAAATTCTCCACTGCCGAGAATCAAGTGTCGCAATGCGACGAACAGACCTTCGGGTCTAACTCTGAATTCAGAAAAGCCGGTGCAGCCAGAGCCCCTCTGGCTAAATCTTCAAGGAAAGTCTCTGCGGAGACAGAAAAGGTTCTCTACGAACCTACTGCGGTTATTTGGCGCAACAAGGAAGCACGTCCGCAGTCTGATTCCTTTACTTGTGAGAACTTGGTGATTCAGTTCGATCAAGGAAGATTTGAAGAAGTCCTCTTTGGGGGTGGCCCAATGCTTCGAGTACGGAAGCATAGGAAGGTTTCCACGACCAAGGTTTCAAAGCAGAAACCGGAAGCAGAATTCTGCAAACACCCCTCAGCCTCGCGTGTGGCTAATCAGGTTCCTTGCGAACCTAAGTCTCCTCTGCCAAGGCGAGTATGGAAGCCTAAACAGAAGTCTCCAACCGAAGCTTCAGGCGTAGCTACGCCTAAACCGCGCCTCTCTCGCGAAGAAAAAGGCAGGATGCCTGTCTGCTCCAATCATAAAGTTATGACGGCAATCATACCGTCGTCCAATTTAAGAGCAGCAATGCCTCGCGCCGGCCTCGTTCTCACGAGCGAAGCTACTGTACCACAGCGTACGCGCAGGGTCCATGACCGCGAAGCTGAAGCCAAAGTACTATATAAGGCTAATTGCCTTCGCAGCAGCATAGCGGGTAAAGCACCACAGCGTGCTCCGCTTTCCAGTGCGTCAAGCACTAAGCTCACGCCTGATGGCGAAGCTAGAACCAAAGCACTATTCAGTGCTAATCCCATCTGCAGGGATAAAAGAAGCAGGACATCATCCTATGTGCGATCCAAAAGAGCCTTTGCGCTCGATTGCAAAGACCCAACCGGGTCTGATTTGAGAAAATTATTGACGGATAGACAAACCTCTTCCCCCTGTTGCCAACAAGTGGGATGTCAGCTGGTGACACTCCACTCGGTCCATTGCTGGCTGGGACCAATCCCCGCCACGCCTCCAAGACGACGGTCAGTTTTTGATCGGCTATCGGTACAGGCCCCGAGGAAACACTGCAAAAGGAGCACCTCACGAGATTCAGCTTCCGCATCCGTCAACATGACCGGAAGAGGACGAGAGTCCCCAGATCCAGATTATATCCCAGGCTTAGGCGAAGTCTTGGTGCATGAAGAAGGTGTTTTCCGAAACACCAGATCCAGGGTGGCGATACCCTACACTTATGAACAGCCTTCTTCCTCGACGGCCTAGCCTCGCCAGAACCCAGAAGATTACTCCAGTCGTCAGACAAAGAAGATGATGAAGATAGTGGGTACGCCTCTTCGGCGACAGTTAACTCGGTGTGAACAGACAGAGCATCAGTCAATATGACTGATAATGATAACGACGACCTTCGTCGACGTTTGGAAGCTCAGGAGCAAACTTCCAGAACCCAGCAAGAGGCTCTGGACAACATTCAACAGATGCTCGCTCAACTCCTCAGTAACCAGAATAACAATGATGCTGGGAGCAATCACGATGAGGAGGAACACTTCAGCAATGAGCAACCAAAGCCGGAGAAATCCAAGGAGGGTTCTTCCTTAGACGCCGAAGTCTTTAAGGGCCTCCAGGCTCAAATCGCATCCCTAGCTTAGAGGGATGAATTAAAGAAGGTAGGGGCAGTCCGTCCTTATCCGCCGGAGTGGGATTCGGTGCCATATCCACCGAAGTTCAAACCACCAACGTTGCATACCTATGACGGAAAGAGCTCGCCAAATCAACACATCTACTATTTCCGGTCTCAGACTGGTAATGTTATAAGCAATGACGCCATCATGGCTAGGCTATTCATTGGCACCTTAAAGGGGGCGGCATTTGACTGGTTCCGAAGTCTTCCCCCGGGCTCTATCAACTCCTGGATCGACCTGAAAACTCGGTTCCTCTCTCGTTTCTATGAGGACGATACCGAAGTAACCATGGACAAGCTCCTCTCCACTGTGCAGAGAAAGGGCGAATCTGTTCGTGACTACATTGAATGGTTCAGAAACTTATCCTTGATGTGCCCAGCAGGGATGCCACTACCCATGCTCTTACAGACATGCAGACACAACTTCTTAGACCAAGTGGAAGTTCGCATGGGGGCTGTCAAAGCCCACACCTGGAAGGAATTGGTCGAACAAGCAGAGATAGCCGAGAAGTCAGCTAAAAAGTTCGAACCATCCGCCCCTAGAGGCAAGTGGGGGATGAACAATAAAGGGCGTAGCGACCTACCGCAATCTTCTCAAGCTAAAGGCAAAGAGACTATGTCTGTGGAGTTATCTGGAGATGTGCAGTCGAAGGCCAAGAAGAGCGGCTTCAACAATCAGGAGCCTAAGTTCCCTCCAAAGCAGTACTCCTTCAAAGACGATCAGGTGGTTACGATATTCCATCTGCTCCACAAAGGGAACAAAATGAAACTGCCAGATGCTCGACGTCCCAATGAGATAGGGCGCACAAACGACCCTAAATACTGCCTCTACCACAGGATGATCCACCATCCTACTGACAAGTGTTATGTCCTCAAGGACAGGATACAAGCCCTGGTCGATGCCGGGGTTCTGACGTTGAAGACGGAGCAGAAGAAAGTCACTGCCAATATGGTGACTCTTGAGTTCGGCAGCACCCAAAAAGTCACAGTTCCTGATGGGACTTATTCAGTCCCTGCGTCACGGTTGGAAGTTAAGCATTCTCCAGCTAAAACTCAAGATAATAAGGGTCTTGTTCCCTTAACATTGGAGACAGGAGAAGTCATGTGGATACACCCAGACCTCGTCCAAGACGTACAGCGGGATTCAAAGGAGCCCAACTCAAAGGGCAAGTCTTGCAATGTCATCTCCATCCTGCCAGACGACGGCAATCTTACATCGGCTTCCCTTAGTGATTCAGAAGGGAAAAGCTTGCTTGCATGGCACAAGCCGATGCGCCTCAACAGACGGGCACCCGATCCGGAAAATCATACTTGAGGCAGTATGAAAAGTCTACTGACGAGACACAACAACAAACGACGTCAGTACAAGCACCAGCATCCACTCCAATCCCAACCAAGGGAAAAGATAGACCTAAGGAGGTACGATTCGACCACGTGTTGAAGAAACCACCAGGCCAAGGGTTCAATACGCCCTTTCGGTTTGACATATTGGCTCAGCTGGCCAATATCCCAGCTCGTATCACTATACACGAGCTCCTTCGCCTCTCGAAAGAAACAAGAGAAGCACTCAGGGAGGCGCTAGCTAATTCAGAATCTTTTCTGACATGCATGCCTGAGATCCCTAACAACGACGTTCAGTCTCCTTGCCCAGAATGTCATCATACATAATCCAAGGTGCATGTTATTACATTCACGGCGGAAGATATGCTTCTCAAAAACAATAAGCACGATCGACCTCTGTACTACACCGGATATATCGGTTCAACATGCATTGAAAGAATACAAGTCGATCCAGGGTCTGCACTCAGCATCATCCCCAAAAGGCTTCTCTACTTCCTCGGCATACCGCTGTACAGGTTGTCTGCAACCACTATTACAATATACGATTTCAACGCCGGGAGCAGTCATCCACTGGGGAAAATTCGACTCCGTTGCAGAATCGGGAGCCTGAAGTCAGAAGTGACATGCTATGTCATTGACGCTGACACATCATATAACCTGCTGCTGGGACGACCATGGATCCATGCCAACTGGATCGTTCCCTCTACTCTGCACCAATGCTTCAAATATGTTGAAGATGACACGACAGTACGAACTGTCTTTGCTGAAAAGCAACCATTCAAAGGGGTGAAAAACTACTTCACTGACGCTCTCCTGTATCAAGAGGCCGGTGGAGCACTCAAAGAACCGTTGCAGGACGATGATGAAAGTGGCAACGAGGCGGATTCAGAATCCAAAGCAGGCATGCTAGCCATTCTGATTGGTGAACCAATTATAGCATGTCTCAATAATCCCCTATGTAATACTCCTTCAGAGGATGAAGGTGAATGGGTAATTAATGATAATATTTCTTTTGATTATCCCGCGACTGTTGGGCTATTTGAATCCATGACGGATAGCTCCCTACACATGCCCCTATATAAGCCAAGTGCGTCCAGTACGCCCATGGAATCCGCAGAAGGAGCCGTCTTGATAATCCCGCCATCCAAAGAAGGTCAGTTACTGATAATCTTCGGTAGAACCCAACCACGAGGACCCACAGTCGCAGATTCAAGTTCAGATTCAGACACTCCACAATTCTTTCATTACGCGCGGCCAGCGCGCCATATTATGAAGAAAATGGGGTACGACTTAAACCATGGAGCAGGCCTGAATTTTGGAAAAGGAAGGCGCAGTTTGATGCGGAACTTTGTGCCTAAAGGGAAGCCTGCAAATTACTATGATAGTACACGCAGGGGGTTAGGGTATGTTACACCCACATCGTCAGCAACCGTTCAAGTCAAAGACGATGAACCAATTCCATCACATTCAGCCTCATCCTTCGAGTGGGATTCAGATGTCAGTATAGGAGGAATGTTCGAAAACCTCACTGCTAATATGACCTCGAGCAGTCAATTGGAGCCTGCAGAAGCTATTGATGAGGAGCCATGGGCCCAGCAATTAAACCTCCAATGGGAAAAGCGATTCGAACTGCGCGAACCACCTACTGAAGACAAGGTGATGTAGGTCAACTTGGGTAATCAAGACCACCCTAAGCCCATCTTTATAAGTGAAAGCCTATCACTTACAAAAAGGGAAGAATTGATAATGCTCATAAAAGAGTATATAGATGTCTTCGCATGGAGCTACGAAGATATGCCCGGACTTGATCCACATGTCGCTATGCACCGTCTAAACATAAAGCCTGACGTCAAGCCAGTCAAGCAGCAACAACGTCGGTTTCGCCCGAACATTATGGAAGCTATTGAAGCCGAAGTTCACAAGCTCATTGCATGTGGCTTCATCCGGGAGGAACAACATCCATATTGGGTTGCTAATATCTTCCCCGTCCTCAAGAAGAACGGAAAAATACGGATCTGCATCGACTACGGTGATCTCAACACGGCCTGTCCTAAAGACAAATTCCCGCTGCCCATCACCGACGTCATGATTGACAACACATGCGGGTTCGAAAGAATGTCTTTCATGGACGGCTTTTCAGGATACAACCAGATTAAGATGTATCCCGACGACGAGAAGCATACTTCGTTCCGAACACCATTGGGGGTATACTGCTACACTGTAATGCCCTTCGGACTGAAGAACGCAGGAGCAACCTATCAGCGAGCAATGAGTACAATCTTCCGCGATCATCTCTGAAAAACGGTGGAGTGCTATGTCGACGACATTGCCGTCAAAAGCCGCAACAAGAATGAACATCTTCGCGACCTGAGAACGATGTTCGACATAATGCGGGCTCACCAACTGAAAATGAACCCGACAAAATCCTTCTTGGGAGTGTCAAGTGGCAAGTTCCTTGGGTTTATTGTCACATCAAAAGGGATTCATCTTGACCCAGACAAAGTCAAAGCCATTCAGAGCATGCATCCACCGAGGAATCTCAAAGAGCTTAGAGGCTTGCAAGGCAGGCTCGCTTATATCAGAAGATTCATTGCAAATCTCTCAGGCCGCTGTCAGCCGTTCACCGACTCATGAAAAAGGGTGCTTCCTTCGTATGGGATCAAGCTTGTCAGGAAGCATATGAAGACATCAAGAGGTACCTTACAAAGCCTCCAGTCTTAGTGGCCCCTACATCAGGGAAACCATTCTTGCTTTATGTAAAAGCTATGGACTACTCCCTCGGTGCCCTCCTCGCTCAAAAGGACGACAATGGCCACGAGCAGGCCATTTATTATCTGAGCAGAACTCTCATAGGAGCAGAATCTCGCTACAACCCTATCGAGAAAGAGTGTTTAGCTCTCGTCTTCGCTGTTCAGAAGACACGACATTATTTGGTCGGCCAGACCATACATGTCATCTCCAGAGTAAACCCATTGCGTCTTCTTATGACGAAGCCAGGATCATTGAATTCAAGATTGGCTAAGTGGGCACTTTTATTGTCTCAATACGACATGATCTTCATGCCTCAGAAGGCGGTTAAAGGCCAGACCCTTGCAGAGTTCTTGGCTGCTCATCCAGTTCCGGAGCATTCAAAACTTCACGAAGATATCCCTGATGAAGTCTTCGAGTCTTATGCAACCTCAAAAGAGGAAGTGTGGCAGATGTTCTTTGATGGAGCATCGCGAATGGGCCCTAAGGCAAGATTATTGCCGGAGTGGGGGTTGTGTTTATCTCCCCACAGAATCATGTCCTGCCCAGAGTATTTCTCTGACAGAATCATGCTCCAACAATGTAGCAGAATATAATGCTCTGCTCATCGGTCTTCAACTCGCCCATGGAATGGGGGTACGATACCTCGAAGCTTATGGCGACTCAAAACTGATCATCAATCAGATTAAAGGCGAATATGAAGTCCGCCATGAGGACTTGGTGCCTTATTATTACACGGCCGTTGAATGGCTAACCTATTTGAAGGCTTCTATATCGGGCATGTGTCTCGATCTCAAAATATCAAGGCGGACGCTCTTGCTGCATTAGCAACAACACTAGCCTTGCCAGCCGACACCGAGTATCACCTCACAGTCGCAACTCGACATCTTGTATGCTCCAAGCACATGCTAAGAACTCTAGAAGTCTATAATGTCTCCACGAATCTTGAGCCGAGAGATTGGCGCTTTCCTCTCATTGACTATGCTTTGCACGGTCTGCTTCCAGACGATCCTAAAGAAGCGGCGTCCGTCAGACGAAGGTCTCTCCGTTTCTACTACGATCCGACTTTGAAGACACTTTACCGTCGTTCATATGACGGTGTCCTCCTCCATTGCCTTTCTCATTCAGAGGCACAGGAAGCGCTCCAAGAAGCGCACGACGGCACTTGTGGAGCTCATCAGCCAGGTCCAAAACTTAAGGACAGGTTGCACAGACTTGGATACTATTGGCCAACTATGATAGCGATGCCATCCAATATGCACGAAGGTGAAAAGCGTGTCAAATCCATGCAGATTTCATACACCAGCCTTCGGAGCTGCTCCACCCGACTGTTGCTTCATGGCCATTTGAAGCATGGGGAATCGATGTCGTAGGGCCAATCAGCCCTTCTTCGACAAAAGGACACCGGTTTATCCATGCAATAACCGACTACTTATCAAAATGGGCGGAGGCTATACCACTGGCTGAAGTCAAAACCTCTAATGTGGTTAATTTCATCAAACACCATGTCACCCATCGATTTGGTGTCCCCAGGCGGATCATCCATGACAACGGTCCCAATTCATAAGCCAAGTATTCTATCGGTTCTGCGATAAATATCGAATTCAGAATGTGGCTTCAACTGCCTATAACCCTGCTGCTAATGGTTTGGCGGAAGCATTCAACAAAACAATCATCAAGCTACTCAAGAAGTTCGTCTCCTCGAATAAGCGAGATTGGGACGAAAAGCTTGGTGAATGTCTTTGGGCCTACCGAATCACGGTTCGGACACCGACAGGCAATACGCCTTTTTTCCTGGTATATGGGTACGAAGCAGTCATCCCGTTGGAAATCCAGATGCCATCATTGCGAGTTGCTCTGACCGCCAAGAGCACATCAGAAGACAATGATCGATTGCGTCTTCAAGAGCTCGAAGCCCTAGATGAGAAGCGGCTACAAGCTCAACAGCATATTGAGCTATATCAAGCTCGAATCTCAAAAGCCTTCAATAAGAAGGTCAACAGAGGGTCTTTCAGAAAGGAGACCTGGTTTTAGCCGTCAGACGACCGATGATTATGACGCACAAGACCAAGGCAAATTTCAGCCTAAATGGGAAGGACCGTTTGTCATAGAAACAGTCTATTCAAACGGAGCATACCGCCTTATGACTTCAGACGGCGACCTACTCATCATGCCGGTCAATGGCAAGTTCTTAAAGAAGTATTATCCTTAATCAAGGATCCTTCTCATGATCAAGTTAACACTACACCTCTGATCAAGATCTCCGTGTCCAAAGTACACACAAAGAGAGCCTTTCTCTTCCTCCAAGCGAGATCATACAACCATAAACCAGTAGGAACCTGGCCGTATACTGGTTGTCTTAAAGGAGAGTCAGGATTACACATACGTTAACCAGATGATCCAATATCCTTAGCGATTAAGGACAAAGGAAAATGTTGGCTTTTAAGCCCAACATAAGTCCTCGACAACTCATCATGCTGAGGGAATAGTATGGCTAGCCTAATTCAAACGGTAGTTGGTAAAGGCATATCAAACCCGTTGACAGCTGAGGATTTGCTAAAAATCTTAAGGGACCTGTTCCCATTTGATTCCCTCTCCAAAATCACTTACCGATTCTCGTCCATAGAATGGTAAGTCCACATATACATTTCGCTGTTACGTTAACATTAAACCTATGACAGTGATTCCCTTGTTTCTCCCTGTGAAAATGAGACCTCCAAAATCACTTACCAATTCTCATCCATAGAATGGTAAGACCACATATACATTTCGCTGTTACGTTAACATTAAACCTATGACAGTGATTCCCTCGTTTCTCCCCGTGAGAGCGAGACCTCCAAAGTCACTTACCAATTCTCATCCATAGAATGGTAAGACCACATATACATTTCGCTGTTACGTTAACATTAAACCTATGACAGTAATTCTCTCGTTTCTCCCTGTGAAAACGAGACTTCTCCCAAATTCTACTACAAACTCGATACTCGTTGACATTTACAAAAGACGAGTATCACCAACCTTGAGCTTGGTGGCGTCTCATTCGGTTATGTCATTGCGACCTCTGAACCAGCAGACAGCTAAGTCTCAACCCTGAGCCCTGTTGACATTTACAAAGACAGGTCTCGATGCTTATTGACATTTACAAAATAAGTATCACCAATTTGAAGCTTGGTGGCGTCTCAAACGGTTATGTCATTGCGACCTCTGAACCAGCAGACAGCCAAGTCTCAACCCTGAGCCCTGTTGATATTTACAAAAGACAGGTCTCGATACTCGTTGACATTTACAAAAGACGAGTATCACAAATGTGAAGCTTGGTGGCGTCTCAATCGGTTATGTCATTACGACCTCTGAACCAGCAGACAGCTAAGTCTCAATTCCGAGCCTGTTGACATTTACAAAAGACAGGTCTCGATACTCGTTGACATTTACAAAAGACGAGTATCACCAAATTTTGAAGCTTGGTGGCGTCTCAAACGGTTATGTCATTGCGACCTCTGAACCAGCAGACAGCTGAGTCTCAACTTTGAGCTTGTTGACATTTACAAAAGACAAGTCTCAATTCTGAGCCCTGTTGACATTTACAAAAGACAGGTCTCGATGCTTATTGACATTTACAAAAGATAAGTATCACCAATTTTGAAGCTTGGTGGCGTCTCAAAAACGGTTATGTTATTGCGACCTCTGAACCAGCAGACAGCCAAGTCTCAACCTTGAGCCCTGTTGACATTTACAAAAGACAAGTCTCGATACTTGTTGACATCTACAAAAGACAAGTATCACCTACCTCGAGCTTAGTGGCGTCTCAATCGGTTATGTCATTACGACCTCTGAACCAGCAGACAGCTAAGTCTCAATTCCGAGCCTGTTGACATTTACAAAAGACAGTCTCATCTTTCGATCCGAAGGACCGGTTTCGGGCTTGGTGGCGTCTCAACCAGTTATGTCATCGCGACCTCTGATTGACAGATAGCCGAGTCTCATCATCCAACCCAACAAGAACTATGTTCTTAAGAAATTGCAATACTTTAGAACCCCGCAATTCAAAAAAGAACAAGATTGGAGATTCGACAAAAGAAGAAAAAATTTTTCATTCATTCCCAAAGGATAAAGTACATGGAGCTACAGGCGCACACTGTAAGATCTGAGCCGCTCTCCAAGGAGTCCAGCCTCGTCCTCCTGTCATCAGCAGCCTGGGCAAGCGCTTGCGACCTCAGCTCGGCCTCATTGAAATCCATTGCCTGGGTCAGACGAGCTTCAATCTCCGCCAAAGTTGCCCTCTGTGACAGTCCCTACTGTGAGAGCTCTTCATTTTGAGCCTTAAGCTGCTCAAGCCGCGCAGTTTCTTCAAGACGCACCAGTTTAGCCTTGGATAAAAAAAGATTTGCTTTCCTGATCATTTCCTCAGCCTTCCCAATCTTGTCTTCAGCGTCAAGAAGAGCACTGGTGGAGGCGTCAATCGCACTTCCGACCTCTGCCTGCCTTGTTTCCAAGGATTTCAAGTCAGAAGAGATTACCTTAGCAGCCTCTTGAGCGGCAAACCGGGCCTCGTGCTTTTGAGCGACAAGACGCGCAAACCGCTCATCAACTAAAGACTCCAGGTCCGAGCTGCTGAGACGGCGCCATTCCTCTATATCCTTCTCAAATTCATCCACCAGGAGTTCCAAAGCAGTAGCCTGGTGATACCCCTCAAAATCCCGAATACTTTCGATGCCACGGGAGAGGACCACCTTTAACTTTGAGAATGGCATAGTCGAGCTCTTCAAAACCAGGTCGATAGTTCGCCCTAAGCCTTTATAAAAGCTATCGACGAGGTCACCTATATAATCGTTCTCAACCTCAGCCACTTCTGGTAGAGAGGTAACCTCAGAGAAATCCACCAGCCTGGTCGACACTATCGTGGAAGGAGTAATGGAACATCAACAGCAGGGCAGATTGTCAGTGATCTCTGCGGAGTCTTCATGGAAATCAGTGCGCTAGCCACCGTTGAGGTAGGGCTGACAACTATCTCCTGAACAGCAGGTTCAACTATCAGAGTTGGGGAAGTAGGGCTTGTAATCACCCTCAGCTCCACACTTGGCAAAATTGTTGGCACCTACCTCGTTGATATAGTTGGGAGTGAGGACACCTCCGGAACTGCTCCCCCTTCAACCTCTGGTCTTTCGGCTGACTTGGGCCATAAGAAGGCAGGTCACCGTACAGCGCATCCAGCACAGCAGCATCCGCCGCGGTCGAAGCGCTCATGTCACCCCTTGACCCTTCAGGGAAATCTCCGGGCCCTCTTAAAGCTGATGCATCTTGAGGCCGAACACCTGTAACAAGACTGCGGTTAGTCGGGACACTACATGTAAAAGAAGCCAAGAGGTTAGGACAATACCAAAGGATGATGTCGCCTCAAATATCTCGTCAGCCACATCAGTCTGCAGGGGCTCCATCGGAAAATTTTTGGCAGAATAAGCACGAATAGCCGGCTCGCTTTCGCTTGCCGAGTATCCTGTGGACCACCCATTAGAGCTCGATGCCACAGGACTTCCTTTAGAAGTCCCAGCGCCCGAGGGACCAATGTCGGCCACATCACCTCCGGACTCTTCCGGACGGGCAAAAGAACTAGCTTCAGTTTCATAAGTAAATAGGGGATCATAATGTTCCCCTTACTCTCCAGCTGCCTCAGCTCCTACAATCAAGAAGGATTGATAATAAGCCAATGGGAACACACAAAAAGGCTCCATATTATATGGACATGGTTAATCTTACCCAAATCCAGAGCGAATTCACCGCTAGTCGGCTCAGCAACCGACGGTTCAGCTGCTAATGGGGCAGCAGGAGGAATTGTTGTAGAGGGATGTCCCTCTACAACAATCATAGGAGCTTGGCGGCGGGGCTTCTTCTTCGCCAACGATTTCCTACGAGAGCTACCTGCCCGCTTTCTTTTGAAGTGGACTTCATAATCCTCTTCCTCCACTTCTTCTACACAATGACGGGGAGCTGTCCCCATCACACCAGAGCCAGTTGCAGGAGTCTCAGCTCCCGCTCCCACCTCGAAGCGAGGACTCTCGGCATCTGAGGCCTCGCTGTCTTCCACAGCAACAACTCCTCTATACCTGGGGTGCGAACCCTTTTGCCTTCCCTCTTCTCAGAAGCCTTCTGCCTCAGCCGCTGAGAAATTAACTTCACACCAGAACTGTTCACCTTGAATTCGAGAGGTGTGGAGTTGGAAGTGGCGTACCACTGACAGAAGCACAGGGTCATTAGGAGATTGGGATCCCTCAACGGCGTACGCAGCCGCGCCCCAGTACCGCCTGCAGTAAAGAATCGCCAGGCACGGGCCCCATCAATAAGGCTTCCCATGAAAGCCAGATTGAGATTCGGGTTGCCCACGTACAGTTGGTCATATCCAAACTGTCGAGCAAACCGACTTGGGACGTAAGGCTCCAAGTAGCAGCTATCCTCGCTCCGATACAATAGATGTGAAGGCCGGATACTGACCAGCCACTCAAAAACTCCCCGGCTCAGGACGAATGCCCCTCCCCCGCATCTTTGAACTCTTCCCCATAGCCTGCACCCTGAATATGGGAAAACAGCGGAAGAGACTATAGACGTCATAGCGACGTACTAATTTACGGGTCTCAGCCACGTAAGTCTTCTGCCATGAGCATCCTTCGAATCGGCGGAGGAGCGCCATTCGAACATCTTGCGGGGGATCCTCTCCAGCTTCGATTAGAGAAGGACAATGCAAGGCGAACCACGCCATCAAGTAAGTATACGGCAGACCTATTCTGGGGTTAGGTCCGTCGCGGGGCGAAAATGGTCCCCTTTCCACGCTTCGTCGTTGGTGGCCTGCAAAAAGCCGCCGTCAATGCACGAATGCCTCTCTGGATACAGCACACCATGGCTGAAAGAAGTCCCAGAGGGCGACCATGAACCAAACGAACAGCGGGCAGCAAAACATTCGGATGAACGATGTCACCCGAAGAAGACGGCACCACGCACCTCTTCAGCCAGACTGTTAGGAAACCAGCCAGAAGTGCCTTCCGGGACATCGGCCTGCGAGCCTGATGATGGAAGCTTCGAAGAACATCACCCTGCTCATAGGGACCATCGTCTTCCTTCACAACTAGATCCCCTTGGGAGTGCTTTTGCATCCGGTCAAAGATGTCTTCATCAGCAACTCCGCAATGTGCTGCCTCAGGAGCATTCTCCATATCTGGGAACAAATAGTCTCCCCAGCTTTTCAAGCTACAGGAGGTTCCCTTACTGCCCCCATGCATACTGGAGCAAATATACAAGTGGCACATTAACTCCTGTAGGTCTCGAATAAGACAGGCTCCTGCTTCTCCAAATGAGCCAATTCTGCCTCGCACGGGAAGTATTCTTCATATGGGAGAGACCCAAAAGGCAGAGCAGAGACTTCCCACATCTCATGCAAGGCCATACCCAATTCGCCAACAGGGGTGAAAAAAGTCCCTGAAGCTGGGCAATACAATTCAAAAATGGCGTAAAAGCACGCCACGTTCATCTCAATTCCGTAGCAGGTCGCCATGACGGCCTCGTAGAGGTTCAGCCTCTCCAAATCCTCCTCGAAATGAGCAAGGATGTAGGTAGTCAAATCCACCCACTATGCCTTCGGAGGGTGAATCCAGCCTGGAGTCCTGAAGTCAGTAGCTGGGTAGTTCCCATTGACCTTGCAGAATTGGTTGCCAAAGGTCAGCGCCACTGCAGGATTCTCTCCCACTGGGATCTCTCGTGATACATTCCCAGGATGCAGGCCCATTATGCAATGAGGAGGCCCCGCTCTTGCATAACCAGGAGATTGAAGCATCAATTTTCCTATGTGAACATAGTCAGTACTCCTGCTCACTTCCCACGACATCTTCCGAGCCTGCGTCACGCACTGGAAGGAAGACAAAGAAAAATGGCGCTTGTTGGACGGAAGGTAGAACCTCTCACCATCCAACTGGAAAATCCACTGCCCTTCCCCTGCATGTAGTTGGTGGTCAGGGTCTGGCGCGGCATCCCCGAACATAAAATCAGGCTTCCTATAAATTCGACGGTCGACATCTTCAAGGGAGCTGTGGTCAGGATACTCCTCGTGGTATATTGATCACCACCATGAATAAGCGTATCTCTGACGAGATAACTCCGCTCACTGAACAGAGAAGCCTGCCCTTGAAATTGCAAGCTGATATTGCCATCCGATCCCATGGTCGTCCCGAACAGGTTGTTTGAAGGACCAGGAGTATAGTGTACTGCAGGAACAAAGAGAAACTATGATTAGTTCATCAGCCGAAAGAGGGCTAAAATCAGAACGCAAAATTTGACAAGCATAGCCTCACCCTCTTAGCAAGGATTGGCCTAAACGATAGCTTCGTCTCGAAGCTTAGCTTCGCAGCTGTAGTGTAACTCCGCATCTTATACGAGGACAGATGCAGGAAACATCCAAGTGTTAGCTTCGCTTTGGAAAGCTTAGCTTCGAACAACATGATGTGACAAAACCTCGAAGGATAACTTCGTCAGAAGGGCATTACAGTCATTTTTCTGTCAAATATCAAAGGACAGCTTCGCATCCTGTCATTCAACAGGATGTGAACCCGCCTAAAGGTTAACTTCGCTTGGAAGCTTGAGGAAGAACTCTTCAGTTCTTGGATTCCCGATCAAGAAATCAAGGTAAAATCAGGGAATTGGACTCATGTTGGATTTATCCAAGGACAGCCAGAAGTCGGCCTTAAAGGAGAGACAACAGTCTCTAATCAAGAGAAAGTTCCCTACCGGCGATTGGTCGTTCGATGACCGGAGGAGGAGAAGGACCCTCCGCTGCAGAAGTTGCCGCTTCTTTTCCCGCTCGTCTCTTGGGCGCCATTGAAGAACTGCGGAAGCTTTCAAATTTTTAAATGGAAAGGAAAGAGGAAGAAGAAGAGTCTAAAGGTCTCTAAAAATTTCAAGTGAAGAGATCCGTCTCTCTACAGTCCGATCGGACTTTTATAGGTCAATGAGCGCCTGAAACGACGCCTCAAAAAGAGTACAGACTGTCATTTCAAATTAATTTGAAACGCCGCCTAAAGCGCCTTCCCGAGAAGCGCTGATTCAGCCACTAAGGCTTAACTTCGCCAATGAATCAAAGTGCGGACTTCGCACAAGTTCATCAAGAACTTCGCCAAAAGGGTTGCCTTAGCCCACTAAGGGCATAGTTCGCCGACATGCCAGCATCGTGCGAAGCTCATTCAAAAAGGACCCTGTAACACCCCGCTCCTGGATACGTACTTAGTTGCGTATTCAGATTTCTCGATCGTATTTTTCAATTTGCTTCCTGTATTTATTTTATATTATGAATTCTTTATATGATTGTTTTGTCTTGGAGTTGGATTCGTGGATTCGGAGTCAACCTTAGTTTGAACCGAAGGCCCGATCCTAGAGTATCGTTCGGTTTGGACATTCTGGCATTCCGATTTGACCGATTTCAGTTTTGAACATCGTTTTCCAATATTCTAGATTTTATATGATTTTCTGGAATGTTCCGGAATTAAGTTGAAAATCTTCAAAACCGGTGTCGGCCAGTACCGTTGACCGATTTACTTGATATCCATGGTTATATTCGCACTTGTGCTCATCCTTACTCGCCATCTGGCCTTTGCATCACTACTCGCCTGGGAGTTTCATCTGACTCCCCTGGATTCTCATGTCCAGGTCTTGGAGTTTGAAGCCGGAGGATTCTCTTGCTGAGGACCAAGCTTACTTCTGTGGAGCTGTCAGATCAGTTGTAGCTCCAGTCCTATCCTTGCACCTCCTGGTTGGCTCGCGATATCTCCAGCTATCTCGTGAGCCTTTGTACTGTTCATATATGTACATCCTTTTGGTACTCTGGCATTTGCGCCTATCAGGTGATGTAATATTCAAGTAATATTGGATCACCTCTGGTGATAACTCTGTAATTGGACTCATGTATTGGAATGTATAATGCACCACTTGCTTCCGTAATCTGATTCTTGCCTGTACTGATGCTTAGCGTATATACGTGAAGGTACTTCTGACTTGCGTATATACGTTGCAGTAACGTCCCCGTACCCGCGGGATCGGGGCGTTACAGACCCTGTCCTTAACTCTGCACAAAGTTTAGCCCCGCTATGGCCAAATTCTCAATGAGACAGGAAAAAATCAGATGAGCAGAAGATAAACTTTCATTGATTTAAGAGCAAAGGTACATTGATACTACATCAAGGTTGTGTTTCATACAACAGATTCAGTTGCTCAGCAAGATCATTTGCGCAAAAGGCATACAAGTGGTTTTATCTGCTTTCAAGCCAGACCGACTGGACACGAAAGGCCTTCCTCCTGCACAAGGCCGTAACCAGTTGTGCCACAAGGACGGGGCCATAATTTTCCACATAATGGCAGATTTTGCCACCAGGAAGCTGGATCACCTTTGATGAAAATTGGCAATGAACTTATCACCGCCAACACGATAGATCACCTATAATGGGAATTGGCAGTGATATCAGTGATCTCACAGGTGTGACATCCGCCTTCCCGAAGTGGATCATCTCGGATAAGCGGCTACCAACCTCACCTCAGAACGAATCATCTCGGATAAAAGGCTGCCAATAGCCTCTGGGACACACATCAGCTGCCCAAGTTGTTCCTCCTGCTTAAAAGTAAAGCTTCAACCGGGGAAGCATAAGGCAACTTTTCGGTCTCTTTCATCAAGACATAAGATCGGCGAACATAGCTCACTGCAATGCAAAATTGGAACAAGTTAGCAGTTAAACACAGAAGACACTGCAAAAGCGCTAAAGCTGAATTCTCTGGGGCAAAGCAATATGATTTTGATTAGAGCAGAGGATAAGCCTCGCTCGCACAGCAGTGATGGGCTAGCTCAGCAAACGCCAAGTCCTAGTCTCGCCTACATGGCTAAGCCAGACTGATCCTATGGGACACAGTCTTAGCCTCACCTATATGGCAAGACTGGCTCAACCTTGAAGATACCAAGTCCCAAGTCCTGCCTGTGCAGCGGACTTAACATGCAATGATCTTTCTGTGATCAAGTCAGAATGATAGCTTCGTTGGGGAAGCTATGTCAAAATCCTTCTCCGCAGATCAGTTAAATAGAGAATAAGGGAAGCTAATCCCTGAAGCAGCCGCTAAAGCTGAATTAAGGGAGATGAATTCCCTAAAATCGGTGAAGTCGTTGAATGATCAAGACTTACCGGTCCTTGGCCGGGTAATAACCAGAGTGGGCATTCCCACTAATTCAGAGATATGAGTATCTCTCTCAACCAAGAGAAGAGAAGAAGAGCAGATCACTTCTCTTCAGAGGACCTCAAGTGTCCTATTTATAGCCCCATGGCCCGAGCGCTGCCGCCTCAAGCGTGGAAGCATGAGCGCATTTAAGGCATTTACTGCGCCTTGAGAAAAGGACAGTTTCCCTTGGAACCGTGCAAAGGGAGATGTCTCCCTCATAGAGGCACTTATTACGCCTTGAAGAAAGGGAATATCCTCCCTTGGAAACGTGCAAATCGGAGAATATCTCCCTCGATCAGCACGAAGAAAGGAGTAATCCTCCTCGTAACTGACCCACGACAGTTGGCCTCAGGAAAGCGACAGATGTTCCAGAGCGAACTTATCTAGCTGTGAAGCTACCCAGACGCGAGTCTACATGATTCCTCGGCGAATCTACATCCCAAAGCAAGATTTAAAGCGAAGCTGAACTCAACCATCATGGCGACGTTCATACTCCACACACCACCAGTCAAAGAAGTTCAAAGTGTTTCGAAGTCTGAGCCATTGCAGACTTTCGAAAACTTTGAAGGGGGTCTTGTTGACACTTAAAAAAGACAAGATTCTCATTGGTCCGAACAATGTCTAAACTTGTTGACATTTACAAAAGACAAGTGACAGACGAGCTGAAGACCAGTTTTCACCCATCTCCGAGGGATAAGGAAGCAACTTGGACTCCACTGATCCAGCAAGCAGACAGTGAACCCGGATTGTTTCTAAACAGACCTCAGCAGGTCTAAGGTGCTAGCACTTAGCATCGCATGAGCCCAAAGGATAGCCTCACTTGAGAGGCTAATATCACCCAACTTCGCCTTGAAGCCATCCAAAGCCGCCAAGAAGCTAACTCGTAAACTTCGCCACAGAGGACTTCCAGCTCCGCCAAAGGGTTTCTTTCAGACTTCGCCAGAACTGCCTCTAGCTCCGCTACAAGCTCAATGCGGACAGCTCCGCTATTGGTCTACTATGGTCAACCTTTGACCAATCAAATCTCCGGATGAGATCGGATCCAATCAGATCAAATCCATTAAGATCAAATCAGAGATCAAATTTGGCAGTTAATTGCCACAATCTCTTGACTCTTCTAAAACGAGTAAGAAGATCAGGGAAATCCTCCAACGATATGGAAAGGATCAAGAAGGTCAACCGACCTGCCAATTCTAGCTTCGCAGAAGCTGATCCTAGCCTCGCAGCAAGGCTACTTTTTAGATTTAAACAGATTCAATTCAATCTGTTTCTATATTTTTAAGGGACGATTATACCCTTACTCTCCCTATAAATAGCCCGCCAGGGGTACAAGGAGAGAGGATCGGGAAAAGAGGACTCCACAAGCAGAGGCTTCTTCACAACGCACCGTGCGCTCTCGAATTTAGAAACCTTTTAGAGAATTGCTTTCTCTATCCAGGGTGTTGATACCCTAACATCGTCCTTCTTCTCAAGGAATCTCCGGAACCAGGCGAGAAGGAATTCCTAATTGAAGGTGATTTAGAGAAGCAGCAAGAGGGTTCTACCAACCTTCTATTCTCTGATTCCCGAACCAGGCGAGAAGGAATCTCATTGCTCGCATCGTCAAAGGGACAAAGTGGTCGCGCGCTGACCAGACTCCTATCGGCACACTTCTCCAGAATCTCTGAGGAGATCTACTTGTAATCTTTTTAAGAATACTTGTAATTTAGCTTCTCAACCCTTTTATTGTAAGTTTTCCCCCTTTGCAAACATAATGGAAAACAATATCTTTCATGTATATTGGATTATATCCATATACAACATGCTTCAAAGTTGTTTCATATCATTTTTTTGTATTTGGATGAGTTTTGGACAAAACGAATTTTCAATTCAAAAATCCAAGTTTTGGAAAATACGGATTTTGGTTTTCGGCAAAATTTCCATAACACAAAAAGAGTTCAAAATGTTTGTAACTTGGTTTGATTTTTACTCAAACAAGTTTGTATATCAAAGATTATACAAGAACTTATTTTTGTGAAATTTTAGAGATTTTATGGGATTTTATTTAAGATAAAAAGTCAACATTTCAATCCCTATATTAGTCCTGTCCTGGCTTCTGTCGGTCGACAGGGTCGGTCGACCGAGTTAGGAGTCGGTCGACCGAGTCGGTCGACCGACGTGCACAGCCGTGCACGCCAGCTCTGGCTGGAGGGCCGGTCGACCGGGTCGGTCGACCGCCAGAGAGCTTCTGCTCTCTGGAAAGCCCCGGTCGACCGGGTCGGTCAACCGGCAGAGAGCTCTGCTCTCTGTTCCAGGCTGCGGTCGACCGGACCGGTCGACCGAGGCTCCAACGGTCGGATTTTTGACCGTTGGCTATCAACCCAGGCCGGTCGACCGACAGCCGTCTGGGCTGAAAAATTGCCCCAATGGCTAGTTTTTCTAGCCTATAAAAAGGGGACTTATATGGACTATTTTTAACCAAGTTTTTGAGAGCCAAAATTCTGATCTTCTCTAGTGTTTTCAGAGCAAGTTTTTCAAAAGAGTTTTTATGTTTTAAAGATCAATCTTCATTTGTTTTTAAAGTGTTTCAAAGAAAATAGTCTTTTGGGAATTTATTTTTGGTCAAAACTCTATATCTATTTTGGTGATTTCCCAAGTGATTTTCTTTGTTCAAAACACTTTATTTTCTCACACTTGAGCCATATCTTACTATCCTATCTATTTAGGATCTTTATTTTGTGGAAGAAGTTGTTTGTGGTTGAGATAGACCACCAGTTGTAAACCCTCCTTATTTGTGGTATCCTTCTTGTGTAGAGGTTGATTTTGGAGTGGTGGTTGGCTCCCTCTAGTGAGAATTGGAGATTGGTGTTTGGCTCCCTCTAGTGAGAGGTGGAGTTGTGTTGGAATCCCTCAAGTGTGAGGTGATTGTCTTATATTGGCTAAGTGCTTACCTGTGACGCCCCGATCCCGCGGATACGGAGACGTCACTGCGACGTATATACAGGTCAGAAATACCCTCACGTATATACGCTAAGCATCAGTACAGGCAAGAATCAGAGTACAGAAGCAAGTGGTGCATTATACATTTCAATATATGAGTACAATTACAAGTTATCACCAGAGGTGATAAATATTACAAGAATATTACGTCACTGATAGGCGCAAATGCGAGAATACAAAGAGATGTACATGTATGAACAGTAAAAAGGCACTCACGAGTTTACAAAAGGAAAACTTGAGAGGCGCACACAGGGGCCTGGAAGGATAGAGCTTCAAATGGTCTGCTGGAGATTCAAGCTACCGCAGCACCTCTCAGGTCAGCAACAAAGAGAATTCCCTAGCCCCAAGCTCCAGGACCTGGACATGAGGATCCAGAGGAGTCAGAACTCCCCAGCGAGTGGTGATGCGAATGCCAGATAGCGTGCCATGATAAGCATAAGGGTATCGATAAAACCGAATCATAATCATACATTGAAAACCATGTTGTGAGCATAAGCATGTAGAAGCAAGTAGAGGCAGTAATCGATAAAACTGGTAAAATCGAATAAAACCGAATAAGATTGATTACGAGCAAAAACGATCGTACAGGCTTAGATCACGGATCCATGAGACTAGTACATCGAAGGAATAATCCAAACAAGGAAACCCTCATCTATATATCTTTATCCCATGTTATTGTAGTCTGAGCGCATACAAGCCGGGTTACAAAACAACACCACGAATTGTTTATTAGCATCCTATTATAATTGGGGCCGTCTAAGTTGCAGGTTTTAGTATATGTCCCATTCCACATTTTTTACTTACAACTTATAGAGCAGGTTATTTGAAAACTGATAAAGTTCGATGAATCATGTTTCGGATGGGCCCCGTACATGCCCGGGACAATGGTCCAGGAGTATCCGTGCTGAGCCGGAATGTACCGCTAGGTACCGGACTTATTTACGCCCGAACAGGAATAGAGTATCACAGATCCCATAAAAATAGGCCTAGGGCGTGTGCATACTCGGCAGGAATAAACAGGAGTAGGGGTGCCAGCACACCCCACGGAATTCCTGATGGCCGCCAGGTGATCCCTCAAGTATGTGGCCACGCGCGACTCGATAAGACCACCATAAACATGATTAATCAGGGCCCATCAGTTTCCCCCAAAACCGGGTACAAGTTGTCTTATAATAATTTAATATGCAGTTAGCAATTCACAAGAATAAAAGGATCAAGACATGATCAGGAATTTAGCAGTACATGAATACTATAGATTCGTCACTGTATATATAATACAGGATAATAAGCACATGATTCAAGTCATTGTATGTCATACAGAATAACACGGCAGGATTCCCGTGAATGTAATAATCTTAGGTCAAGTATTAATATGTCAGGAGGCAGATGGTAAGTCATGTTATAATGAGGAACAAGCGCTAAGTAGTAAAATCATGTCAGGTGGTAACACGTCAGTTGGCAAGTATGATACAGATAGGTGTATATCAATAGTTAATATAACAAGTATGTACATCACAATACCAAACGAGAATACCAATATAAATACATAATGTTATGCAAGTCAACCCGACGATGCGGGAAAGTCCAATGGGCGAGAACACTCACCTAGAACTTCAGAAAACACGTGAAATCCCAAGCTCTGGAATCCAGGAAATCAACGCGTAAACGCGTTCAAATAGAAAGGAGAAGAGAATGGAGACGCGAGAATCACAGACGCGGGAGTCGCGTTGCGTAGATGTCACAAACGCGGGTTCGAGACCCGCGTTCTAGCAATGACACGAGGAGAACGCAGACGCGAGTATAAACTCCGCGTCGCGTTGACAAAAGAACGCAAGGATCGCGTTAAATAACTACTTGGACGCAGGGGTAAAATCCGCGTCTAGTAATTAAAGAGAGTGACAGGGGAATGTGAGAGACACAAGAAAGGAGAGGGGGGACGCAGGGAATGAATTAAAAAGGAGAAAAAGAAGAAGGAAAGAAAAGAGAAGGAAAGAAAGAAAGAAAGAAGGAAAGGAAAGAAAGAAGAAGGGAAGGGGGAATGGTCGGCGATGGCCGGCGGTCACCGGCGGCGGCCGGAGTTGGCCGGAGTTGGCCGGAGAAGGCGGCCAAGGCTCCAAGCCCAAGGAAAGAGAATGACGAGGAGGAGAAAATGGCGTGATTGGTTGTGGCCAAGGTGGTGTAGATAGTGGTGAAAATGAGGAAGAAGGTATGGTGATAATGGGTTTTCTTGGTGAAGAAGGAGAAAAAGAAGGAGGAGAGGTGGTGGAAATGGGTTGCTTGAACTTAGTAAAATGGAGAAGGAGATGGGGGATGATGGAGAGTGAAAAAGGGAAGAGTTGGTGGCCAAAAAAATGGTGGCCAAGGAGGGCAAGGCGTTGCCTTTGCTGCTGGTTTCATTTGCAGCCTTCTGGAAGAAGAAGAAAGAAGAAGAAATGAAAGAGAAGGAAAGAAAAGGGGGGTGGTTATTAAGGGGAAAAAATATTATTATAATGTTGCCATTGGAATGCTTTGGATTTAATGAGACTTGCATCTCCCTTAAATGGCTGCGTCCCCATGAAATAAAATCCGCGTCTGGGCAAACAAGCTAGACGCGGAGATAAAAGCCGCGTCCAGGAAAAATGCGAAAGTTGCGTTTGGTGAAAAGACAAAAGTCATGGTGACAAGTTGCAGGACATAGCATTAAATGCAGTATGGAGAGGATCTCTACATTAAATATTGAATTCAGGTTAGGTAGAACTCGCGTCTAGCGAGGAGAGAGAGAATAGAGAAAAGAGAAATAAAATATCTGGATACAATTCCGGTATCTGGGAAAACACCGAAAACTCCGGAAAGTCCAAAAAAATGAAGTAGCTTGGAAAGCTTCCCAAAATTCTCAAAAATAATATTATTTTAAAATTTTTGCTGAAATCGGTTTTCAGAAATTCAATCCCTTTTCAAAATAAAAATCCTAAAGTCAACCGTCAATACCGGTCTATACCGGGTCGGCCGAATTTTGATAAATTCTGAAAAATCTCAGAAAATGCCAGAAAGGAGAAAATATAATTCTAAGAAGTAATATGAAAACGGAATTTAGAATTTAATTTCAATTGTAAACTAAAATTCCTGGAATCACCCAGTGATACTGGCCGACACCAAATCCAGCGGAATTTTGATAAATTCAGAAAATCTCAGAAAAAGTATTTAGATAGAAAATGTGATTTTATGAAGTTATGGGAAAGTCGTTTCCTAAAATTCAACTCCGTTTGTAAATTAAAAATCCGAGAATCGGTCAGTGGTATCGGTCGACCCCGGTTTTGAAGATTTTCAATTAATTCAGGATAATTCCAGAAAATCATGAAAAATCTAGAATATTGGAAAATGATGTTTGAAACTGAAATCGGTCAAATCTAAATACCAGAAAGACTAAATCGAGCAATAACCTGAGATCGGGTCCCCGGTTCAGACTAGGGCTAAATTCGAGTCCACGAATCCGGATCCAAGGTAAAACGATCCTATAAACAAACAATACAGGAAGTAAATCAATATACGATCGAGAAATCTGAATACGCAACTAAGTACGTATTCCGGGAGCGGGGTGTTACATTACCCCTCTTGTGTGAGGTGGTGTTTGTGTTGCCTCTAGTGAGAGGTTGTATTCGGTGAGAGAGGAGTTGTATACTCCCGGTTGTATTGCCCCAAATCCTCAGTGGAGGTTCCCTGTGTGGGATTCCTGGGTGGACAAGTTAGTGGATTGGAAATTCTTCTGTGTGAAGACGGGGACGTAGAGCAGTGGCTCGAACCTCGAAACAAATCTTGTTGTTTGCGTTTGATCCATTGACTCTTACTCTCTCTCTTTTATATTGTGCCTTGCATCATTTCATATTGCTCATTCATATATTATATGCTTGGCTTGATTGTGTGTGCCTCACTTGTGTTTTAACCACGAGAGCTTCATATAGCACCTCAACTCTTATTCAGAGGAATCAAGAGGAGTTAGTCCAGAGCCTTCATCGGGAATTCGGCTACACTCGTTGGTTACACTAATTGTGTTGCATTTTAGTTTTTAAATTCCGCATTTTGTTCATTAGATTAGCCGTACACCTATTCACCCCCCTCTAGGTGTACCTTCATATCCTTCATTGTACAGGTCTTATTCATAATAAAATCTGCCCCATTGATAGGTAGACCAAAAGTAAGGGCAACATCCTCCACTGTTAACTCAATTTGTTTGCCCCCAATTATAAAGGTCCTTATATCCCTATCATATTGGTCTACAATTTTCAGGACACTAACGTTTGATTTTAGACCTTTTTCAGCACAAAAAGTCCTCATTGTAGAAGGCCATGAATATTGGGCCAAACGGGGTCTCCTTTATCGCATCTACAAAATCGGCCTGAATGTGCTTTTTGAATTTTCTTATGAATTCACACATAGGTTTTAGCTCGATCTCATAGGATGAACCTTCAGTTCTTACTTACCTATAGATACAAAAACATTAAAAACATTAGTATAAAACACCAGGTCGCAGTACCTTTATATAAAAATTGAAAAGAAAAAAGACTGCGACCTTGGTCGCAACAGTCTTTAATAAACTATAAAACACTATGACCAAGGTCATACTGATATATTATACTGCGACTTCGGTTGCAATTTTCTAATTAAACAAAATAATTTACCAATGATATCCTTTGTTTCTTCATACGACGACTAGGGTCGCAGTGTAATATATCAGTGTCCAATTAATCTAATTTAGTAGAAATACACTACGACCAAGGTCGCATTGTAATTTGTAATTAACCAAAATAATTTACCATGAGGGGTCTTTGTATCATCATACTGTGACCAGGGTCGCAATATTCAATCAGACTAACTTAGTTAACAGACTGCGACCATACCCCAAAAAGGAGAAAACGAACGGCAACACTGCGACCAAGGTTTTAGTAAAAAAACCTAAAAAAATGGAAGTGAATAATTTTTAAAACAAATAATTTTTAAAAGTCCGCGACTAAGGTTGCATAAACCTAAGACGCTAATTCAGATAACTGCGACCCAAGTCGACATAAAAGGGAATGAAATTTTCTTTTTTTGACCTTAGTCGCTGTGTTAAAAAATTTAAAAATTAAAAAGCGATTCATGATTGCAAGTTTGCGAATCTTTCTCTCTTATTTGCAACCATGGTCGCAAGTTATAAAAAAAATATTTAACTATTTTTTAAAAACCAAAAATCTTGAAAATTTTAAAAAAATCAAAAAAATTTCGTAAACAAATCAAAAAAATTTCGTAAAAATACAATTCATCAGACGCTTTTAATTTAAGTTAAGTTAAAATAGGAATAATTCTAAAAAAAAAGTAAAAATGGAATCAAATCTGAAAATATAACTATTAAAATTTACAAACCCGAAATTTTTTTTTCTGGGTTTCCCCATTACCTTTTTCGCGATTATTTCTTTGGCGCCATCTTTAGCAGATATTTTTTTAAAAAACTAATTTTTGAACGAAAATGATCGGAAAATTTGGGAAACAATAGCACTAATTTTTTCGAATTGATCAACTGAAAATTTAGATCTGTGAAAGAAAAGGTTTTACATACAGTAAAAAGTTGTGAGGGAGGGTATTTTCATCAAAGCGATTGTTGAAGTGACTGATACTAACTCGGGTGGGAATTTTTTGGTTTTTGTCCGCCAAAATTAATGTCAAATTCGTGGCTATTATGTTGCACGTCCCGCCTGCTGAGAAACTCTCTCAGCTGTCGGCTGAGGTATAGTAACCTCATATATATATATATATATATATTATAATATATATATATATATATATATATATATATATATATATATATTATATATATATATAATGAGTCAAGTGCTCCTAATAGGTCTCCTTAGATTACAATTTAAGGAGACGGCTTAAAACTCCAACATCTCGATTTTTTTTCACGATCCGATCGTACATTATCATATTCATGTTATAAGATGTACGCATATAAAAAATCACGTGATTTGAAGTTCATTTACTCATTGACCTAATCGTTCCATTTTGTTCTACTGTTTAAAAACCGTTAATCTTTGAACCCAACGAAAATAGAGTAAACAAGCTTCAAATCACGTAATTTTTTATATGCATACATCTTATAATATGAATATGATAATGTGCGGTCGGATCGTGAAAAAAAAATGAGATGTTAGAGTTTTAAGCCGTCTCCTTAGATTACAATCTAAGGAGACCTACTAGGACACTTTTCATATATATATATATTATATATATATAGAGAGAGAGAGAGAGAGAGAGAGAGGAGAGAGAGATGTACCTCAGCCGCCAGCTGAGAGAGACTCTCTCAGCTGTCACTTCAATATGGTCGCAAACTTACTGCGATATGATCACAGTCTACTGTAATATGATCGCAGTCCTAAAAAATGATATATTTTTAGTATAATTAGGACTGCAACTATGGTAGCAGTTCTCAGAAAAAGACTGCGATCTTGGCCGCAGTCCTCAGAAAAACACTGCGACTTAATCACAGTCCTCATATAAAACTGCGACTATAGACCAGCACTCAAAAATGTGGTTGAAATTCAGCCACTTTGTGCCGGCTGAGAGAGTCTTTCTCAGCTGGCGGCTGAGATACAGATTCCTCTCTCTCTCTCACACACACACTATATATGAGAAAAATGTACCTCAGTCGCCAGCTGAGAGAGACTCTCTCAGCTGTCACTTTAATATAGTCGCAAACTTACTGCAACATGGTTGCACTCCACTGTAACATGGTCGCAGTCCTAAAAAATCATATATTTTCAGTGTAATTAGGATTGTGACCATGATAGCAGTCCTCAGAAAAAGACTGCGACCTTGATCGTAGTTTTCAGAGAACAAAGGTCGCAGTCCTTAGAAAAGACTGCGACCATGGCAGTAGTTCTCATAAAACACTGTGACTTAATCACATTCCTCATATAAAACTACGACCATGATATCAACACCAAAATTGTGGTTAAAATTCAGCCACGTTGCGCCAGACTCTCTCAGTTAGCAGCTGAGGTATAGATTCCTCTCTCTCTGTCTCCCCCCCCATATATATATATTATATATATATATATATATATATATATATATATAATATATATATATATATATGTATGGGGGGGGGGGAGAGAGAGACTTGCGTCCTTCCAAAAGGATTGAGCTCGATTCTCTTCACTCAAATTCAACCTACGACATTCGAATACAAGATCCACTCCATTGAAGTTGATTTATATTATTTCAAGTATCTATAAACCATAAATTAAGTGTTTTGAATACTTTCCATACATCAAGTGAGGAAAAAAACGGACGACTTAAATAGTTAGTTGGTTAGTTTACGGTGTAGAACATTTGAAACCTAACAAAATTAGGTTTTAGGGTTTTAAATGTTTAGATCATAATTAAATGGCCGGATTGAGAATTTGTATGTCTAAAAACATAAATCTAACCAACTCACTACTTTCGACCGTTCATTTTGCGCCGCTTGATGGATGGGCGAAAAGTATTCAAAACACTTCATTTTTGGTTTATAGATACTTAAAATAATATAGATCAACTTCAAAAGAGTGGATTTTGTGTTCGGATGTCGGAAGATTGTATTTGAGCTGGAAGGATTCGGGTTCAAATCCTTTTGGAAGGACACAAGTCTCTCTCTCATATATATATCAAATTCATCCCTCTGACATTCGAGTACAAGATTCACTCCGTTGAAGTTGATTTATATTATTTCAAGTATCTATAAACAAAAAATCAAGTATTTTTATTACTTTTTTCCCATCCATCAAGCGACCCAAAATGGACGGCCGAAAGTAGTGAGTTAAGCAATTACTTCGACTCACTACTTTTGGCCGTCCATTTTGCGCCGCTTGATGGATGGACAAAATGTATTAAAACACTTGATTTTTAGTTTATATATACTTGAAATAATATAAATCAACTTCAACGGAGTGGATCTTGTATTTTAATATCGGAGGGTTGAATTTAAATGAGAAGGATCCGGACTCAAATCACTTTGAAAGGACACAAGTCTGTTTATACGTGTACCTGTGTCCATCCAGCTCTCTCTGCTGTCACTATAAATGGCTGTCTATTCTCTATAAGCATCTCCCTCTTTCATTACTAGATAGACACCATTCTTCACAAGCATGAACTAGGTGTCCTCCATTACTGAAACGTTTACCTGAATACTGTACCTAAAATTGAAATGTGAAACCTTTTCTTTCCCTCCAATCTCACTTGCACATCACACATGTACGAACTAAACGGCCAAATTGGCTCCTAAGATTGCGCGACAGATGTTGCCCGTCAAATGATGATTGGATGAGAAGTCATCCAATGCCAATTGTGGGCAAACCGTCAGTGGTGGGAGTGGATACTTTCACTCCTAAATGACGAAGGCATTGCCACAAATGTGATAAAGATACCCCGCAAAACAAACTCTCCGAACAGATAGGGGAGGGGAGGAGGGAGAGGCCAGGATGGAGGCGGGGAAGGGCCCGGGGGGGGGGGGGGGGTATGGGAGTTGGAACTCTGAGGAGTGGAGTTGCCGGAGAAGAAGGAGGAGAGAGATTGGAGAGAAGAGGAAGAAGGGAGAAAGAACAAATAGGTATTATAGACTTTTCACTAAGAGTGAAATTGTCAAAAAAATTAATGACACACTTGTAATAACTTGCGGGTGTTTTTCATTTTTTTTGGGTGAAAATATCTTCTCCCTTAGTTGGTGTCGCAAAGTTGATGCGATCCAAATCATTCACAAAGGGTGCCACATAAACTTTTTTCTCTCCATAGATGAGCAACAGTATAGCCATCACCTTCTCCTAACCCCACACACACACCTCCATGGCCTAGGCAGCTCATAAAGGTCTCCCTCACCTTCCCATGGCCTTCTAACTAAGGGCCGCCTCCCTAACCTCCCCGAATATACTTAAACCATACAACGCAAAGAAAATCTCGAAGAATTGACCGAAAACCGAAGATTGATGCAAGGAAAAAAAATGATTTCTTCATGGTAGGTACCCTGCATAAACAATGTAATGCTCACCCATTAGGCAATAGTCCTGTGAGTTTTGAAGCCAATTCACATTACAAACATGTGCATATCAACAGAGAGAGGCCACAGCCTTAGCAGATGATCGCTGCCAAAAAAAAATAATAATAATGATTTTTTTCCCCATGAAAGAAGAGGCCTTCACTGAAAAAAGTGTACCCAAGTAATGATAGATTCCATTGCACCTAGACAACTCCCCTAAGAGCTCAACTCCCACAAGTTTTCCAAACCATCCTTCTATTTTTCCTTGAGCATCTTTTTTATTGAATTTCTATGCCACAGATCACCATCCCTAGCTTTTCAACTCCACTAACGATGCACCGCCACATGGAAGTCCTCATCATCGTTGAATCAACGTGGCGTTCCTCGACCCAGATGCCCCTGAATACGTATCGGTTCGGACTACCTACCTAGGAGGAGAAAGAGGATCTCCACCTAGGGACACTGTTATAGCCTTCTCCCCCTCCCCATCTACCTCTTTGGACTTGGGCTAGAACATAGACAAGAGATTGACACATGGAGGAGGAGCTTAGAGGAACTTGAGGCTAATTTGACACGAATCTATGAACTACACCTAATTGCAATGTGGTTGTCACTCTCAAATAACTTCACATTCTCACTGTAATAGCTCTGACCAAGACTTGCAATGGAGACTGAGTGATTGGGTAGATAAATGGGGGGCAAGTGGGTGGTGAGAGGGATGGGGTATTCCTCTCATTGACACAAGATTAGGGTTGTGTGGAGGGCCCCCCACATTTCTTGCAATCCTTGTTATTAAATTAATAAGCTTATCATAGCCCTTGCTTAGTGATGAAACAACAAAGGCCCCATTAAAGAACATCAAAGCTCTAACTTTGCAAAGAAAAGCTAATGTGTAACAGGCATTAGTTTAGTTTTTTGCACAAAGTGGTAGGGAATTTTGAGACCAACACAACGCGTAGTGTGATTTATACTGTTAGAGTTGTGTTTTAGCTTTTGTGTTGGAGGGAAAGCCATGGGAAAAGGTGACATAAACACAAATTATGGTGTGCTTGCTTCTTCTTCTCAAAAAAGTGGAGTTTTGGTGAAGAAAGAAAAGGGGTTGATTTTGCAAGGAATGGGTTTATTGAGGGGGTATGTGTGAAAAGTTTGAGTTTGAATGGTGATTGAGTGGGAATTGGTGGGGTCGCTTTCGAGGCCGCTTTGGCGGCTGCACCGCACGCGCGGATCGCAATTGTACGGCCAACGATTTATTTATTTATTTTATATATCTGAGTTTTTGTGTGAGGCGCTCACATGGAGAAATTGGTGTATTGGCTGCATTTATAATATGCTTTTTTTAAAGAAAAAAGAAAACATTAAACGAGTGGTAAATTTCTGACTAAAGTTAGCTAGAAGCTAAATCGACCTTGCATTTGAAAGAATTATTCCTTCAAAAAATTCTTTCTTTTTTGATGAATCCTACTTTAAACAACATTCGTTTGTTAATAAAAGTTCAGAACAAATAAGGTTACTTGACTGATGAAAGATGTTTTAAGTCATGTGATTTTTTATGCATATCTTAGATTCTAAGATATGAAGATCACGATGAACAGTGTCACTCATTTTCTAGATGGCAAGCTTTGTTCTCTATGTTTAGCCGAATATCTTAGATGGCAAGCTTTGTTCTCTATGTTTAGCCGAATATCTTAGATAGCCATCTAAGAACCACTGTAGAAATAGTTTTCCAGTTCTTATAGTTAAGCACATGCAACAACATTTGAGACCTGACTCAATTGATAATGTTATGGAAGGAACAACATTAAATTTTTTTAATTATAGTTTGAAATCTAAGTGTTGTGGGTAATTTCTTATGGAACTTATTCATGCACCAAAATTATGAAGTCAGGCCAAACAAATCTCAGAAAAATCAACACAAATACAGAGACTTACGTTGAAAATGGAGGGGAAGAGAGAGATTCCACTATAATAATGGCGATTACAATAGTGATTTTTTAGTGTATTAGGATTTCTGGGCTCAATTGATCATCCCCTCCCTCGTTGGGAGGAATTTTCTATTTATACATGTAATGCCGATTGATAGCTGCAAAGTCCAGCTCTGTTTAAACATCTAACTGCTTATTTCAGAGGCGGTTTAGAGCTGAGCATTCTGATTTGAAATGGTTGGGCGAGAGTTCATCTTTATCTAGTAGTCTGCGCCCAGTTGTTGATGTAGTTGATCTATTCCCGAGCTGTAACTACAGAGTTCGAATGAAGATTTGGCTTAGCGATAGGAATTTCTCATAACAGATTTATCTCTTCCGCTTAGAGTTGAATTGACCGAAGACTCCTGCACGGAAGTTTTGAAAGTGGCCACATATCGCGCGTCAGTTTGATGTTATGGACACATGGCGTGATCTCGAGCAGGTTGGAAACTGACCACTATAATAAGTATCGATATCAACCAATGATTTTTAATATCAATATTGTCATATAGACAATATAGGCCTCAATCAACCGATATTATAAATCGAGTATCTCAAAACTCAGTCTATATATATATACACCATAATTTTGCCGTATTGAAATCATGATCTTGATACAAGCGAAAAATTAAAATATAGAAATGGTGGATTACTAGCAAATTGAGAATACTTTTAAGTTCATTACTCGGAGATAATCATGTTCTTATCTCATAGTTAAAACAAATCTATGGGCATAAAGTCCATTGGATTGATTCATCCCTGTATTTCTCCCCAAACGCAACACAGATGATGTACGTGGCACTATGCTCATTTGGACAAGAGAACTAGCAGTCAAAAGTTAATTAAAAGTTAAATAATAATTAATTATATCTTCCCAAACAGAATGTTTGGGTCAAACACGCTTCAAGACCCAAGACCCGCACGCTCCCCATGCGACCACGTGCCTGCCATTTTGACGAAACTACCCCTCAACTCCCCACCTCACTTCCCTTCTCCCGCTCTCAAGTCCAATGACAAATTCGTCAAATACTGTGATTGGATCAGGGAAGAAAGGAATTAATCCTTTTTCTTAATCCAGGACACGTGGCACGAGAGTGGACGGCCCCCCCCACTTGTTTGTCTTTTAGCCCACTGGTCTCCTCCACAGAGTACACTGAAGAGAGAGAGAGAGAGAGAGAGAGAGAGAGAGAGAAGGGATGATGCCCTCCTTCTAGAATGCTTAGACTAATAGTTGGCTCTAATCCCTTGGCTTACGTTAATTAATCATTTCTTTACAATGGGCTGTGTTGCATTACACTAATTAATGGTCTTATTTAATTGGAGATTCCGGATTAAGTAGAGCGCGGAAATAATTGATTTAGCTCGCTAATGATGTGCGTCGACGTGTCTGACACTAAGACCGCAGAGATCTCGACGTCGATGAAAGGGAGAGATTAGGCTTGTATTATTGATGAAGGTTAATAAAATTAATGATGAACGAGAAACACTTAAATTCTAATGGGAATGATTGGAGGTGGTGATTGATATTGATCGTTTGAAGTCCTATCATTTTTTTGGAGGTCGCAAGTATGCTGAGGGAGAGAGAATGTACATCGTATTGGAGTGTTTTTTTTTGTTTTGATTCTTTTGATCGGAAGATTTTGATTTAATTAACCCACTAACATACATATAAGAATGTTCTTTATGAAGATTATTCTACACTTAATGTTGATAGATATATATATTTCATGAAAATTCTTTTAAGCGTATCCCCCGCCAACTCCTCTCTCCCCCTGTATATATATGAGAGATATAGACTTGTGGTTTTCCGGAAGAATTCGAGCTCTAATCCTTATCGCTCAAATACCAACGTCCGACATTCAAATAAAAGATCTACTCCGTTGAAGTTGATCTATATTATTTAAAGTAAATAAAAAATAAAAAATCAAGTGTTTTAAATACTTTTTGTCCATCCATCAAGCGGCGCAAAATGGACGGCCGAAAGTAGCGAGTTGGTTAGATCTATGTTTTTAGACATACAAATTCTCGATCCGGCCATTTGATCATGATCTAACACATTTAAAAACCCGTACAAACCATTTTTGTTAGGCTTCAAATGTTCTAACACTGTTAAACTTGTTGGAGGAGAGAGTAATAAAGGGGTGAGGTCATGCCAGGTGCTGTTGAAGATTGCCAAGGAGTCTACGACGAAAGGCAAAGGAACAGCGGGCAGGAAAAAGCAGCAGCAGCAGAAAAGACAGAGGGTCGGTCGACCGGACCGGTCGACCGACGTGCACAATGTGCACAGGATTTGAGCGGTCGACCGGACCGGTCGACCGCAACACTCTGTCTGCAGAAGACAGAGCTCTCGGGTTGTTTCGGTCGACCGGACCGGTCGACCGAGAAGCTGTCTGCAGGAAACCCAACTCTCTGTTTGTTCGGTCGACCGGTCCGGTCGACCGTGAGAGGGAGTCGGTCGACCGACCGGTGTCGACCGATAGTCGGATCTGGGGCGAAAATTGCTGTTTCGGGAAGTTATGTATTTAAGCTCTAATTGTAATTTTTAGGGTTTAGAGCCTACAGAAAGAAAAGCTGCGGACTCTCTTGTACTCTAAGAGATCCAGAGCTATTGTAATCATCTTCCTAATTGAAATCTCTCTCCGTGGATTGCCCCGAGGACGTAGGCAAGTTGGCCGAACCTCGTTAAACTTGGTGTTTGCGATTGGTTTTCTTCTTGTTTGATTTCATTGTTTTGAGATTGAGATCTGATAGATCCTCTATTGGTTTGTTGTCTGTCGCTCGCAACAAGTGGTATCAGAGCTTCAGGCTACGCTTGGGATTCTGAGGATTCGAAGGGCTCCAGATCTGATCAGGTGGAGATCGTGTGTCGATCTCAGGTCAGAGGTATTGGTGTTCGAGGAGATCGTGTGTCGATCTCAGGAGGACACAAGGAGGGCTTGTTGAATCAGTGATTGGAGTAGATCCGGTGAGAAACTCGATCTAGGGTTTCAAGAGGCAGGTAAAAAAAATCTCATTTTTATCTGAGTAAAGATTTATTTTCAATTGGATTATTCTTCCGCATAAAGAGAATCAAAAGAAGACCTCATGGCAGAAGAAACCTACTTCCGTTAAAACAATGAATCACTCAAGGATCGAAGTTGTCAAGTTCAATGGAACTAATAATTTCGGGATGTGGAGGTGTGAGGTCATGGATGCATTGAATGCACAGAACCTCGAGGACACGCTCCTATTAGAGAGGAAGAAGACCACTACTACTGAGAAGAGTGGGCGAAGATGAATAGGTCGGCATGTGGCTTGATACGTTCATGCTTGTCACAAGACATCAAATATCTTGTACAACATGAGACGTCAGCGAAGAAACTGTGGAATACTCTTGAGAAGAAGTACCTGACAAAGAGTGTAGTCTAGGTTGCAACTTAAGTAAGCTGTATCAGTTCAGGATGCAGAGGGGAAGCACATAAACGAGCACATCAACCGATATACGAAGCTTCTTACAGACCTGCTAAATGTGGATGTCACTGTAAGTGAGGAAGACAAGTCAGTTATTCTCCTGAACTCACTCCCACCGGAGGAGTATGAGACATTCACTATGACATTCATAATGGAAGCAAACCTTAGTTTATGATGAGTGTCATCAGCACTGATGAGTTATGGACAAGGAAGAATGAGAGACATTCAGGTCGGTCTAGTTCATCAGCGGAGGCTTTGGAAGTAAGAGGCAGGAATTCATCGAGAAAAGGCAGGAGGTGAGAGGAAGATCGAGTCTAGGTCGGGCTTCAGGGATCTTAAGAAAAATCAGTGCATGTTCTGCAAAGAGATTGGGCCACTGGAAGGTTGACTGTCCAAAGTACAAGGGGAAGAAGAAGGAATCAAAGTCTGAGGCAATCTGGCCAGGGTGACAAGGCTACAACGGTAAATCACAGGCAGATGGAGCAGATTCAGATTCTTCAGAGTTCTCTTTTTCAGTGACTACTCCTGTTATAGGTTACTCGGTGGATAAAGAGTGGATCCTGACACAGGTGCTACATATCATGTATGCCCTAATCGAGATTGGTTTACCAGTCTTGAGAAGTTGGAGGGGTGTTCGGTCGTCATGGGCGACGATCATCCGTGCATCATGGAGGGTGTAGGCACTATTCCGATCAGGATGTTTGACGGATGGTGAGGGAGCTGAAAGAAGTGAGATATGTCCCCAGCTGAAGAGGAACTTGATCTCAGTGGGTGCTTTGGAATCATTGGGGCTCAGTGTGTCTATTAAAGAAGGTGTTCTTAAAATGACAAAGGGCTCAATGGTGGTGTTGAAGGCCGACCGCCACGGAACAATTTGTATTACTTGAGGGTAGTACAGTGACAGGGCAGGTGGCAGCTTCTACCAGTCAGAAGGAAGACCTAACCCGGTATGGCACATGAGGCTGGGACATGCAGGGGAAAATCGATGCAAGCTCTTGTGAGGAAAGGGCTGCTGAAGGGTGCAGAGACCTGCAAACTGGATCTGTGTGAACATTGCATCATCGGCAAGAAGACGAAGGTGAAGTTTGGTA